>WBNM01044843.1:166250-232806 GCA_013399055.1 Ramphastos sulfuratus | reverse complement strand
ATTTTAAAGCTGACATGATGGCAGCATGATATTGGGGCAGTGCGGCTGGAAAGGGACTTGGTGGTTCTAATTGACAAGCGGCTGGCTATGAGCCAGCAGTGTGCGCAGGTGGCCAAGAAAGCCAATGGCATCCTGGCTTGTATTAGGAAGGCTGTGTTCCCCTGTACTCAGCACTGGTGAGGCCATGCATCAGGTATTGTGTTCAGTTTTGGGCACCTCGATACCAGAGAGATATTGAGGTGCTGGAGCAAGTGCAGAGTAGGGCAGTGAAGCTGGTGAAGGGCCTGGAGCATAAATCTTATGAAGAGTGACTGAAGGAGCTGGGGCTGGTTAGCTTGAAGAAAAGGAGGCTAAGGGGAGACCTCATTACTCTATACAACTGCCCAAAAGGATGTTGTAGAGAGATTTGTGCTGCTTTCTTCTTATAGGTAATTAGCGATACAACAAGAGAGAATGGCCTCAAATTGTGACAGAGTAGATTTAGAATGGACATGAGGAAAAATTTTAGGCATTGGAATAGGCTGCCCGAGGAGGTGGTTGAATCACCATCCCAGGATATGTTTACAGGTCATTTAGATCTGGTGCTTGGGGATATGGTTTAGGGGTGAGCTTTGTAGAGTAGGGTTAATGGTTGGACTTGATGATCCCAAGGGTCTTTTTCAACCTGAATGGTTCTGTGATTCTGTAACATACAGCCTACATCTGGCTTTATTTGAAATTTGCTCATCATCTGTTTGCAGCGAAGTTGTATAAATGGCATATCCCACTTCTGGGTGCAATATCATAGCACAAAGCCACATGCATAATGCTTGCATTGGTAACTTACAGCTTGCAACAGCAGTCTGTGACAATTTCATACTGGAAAATATGAAGAAAGAAAAATACAATGTCATCCTGATGCTATAATGGATGCAATGCACATTAAAAAAAAAAAAAAAAATTTTTTTAAACACTGTCATGGTATTAACAGATATATAGTTAGAAAAGAGCATTCTTTCCCTGAATAAACTCTGCAAACAAATGGAATGATGGCAGATACAATGAGCTACTGCTCATCATCATCAGAGTTTCCTTTTTGTTGGCAAAGAATTCTTATGGAAAAAAAGGATTCAAATGTTGCAAATGTGTCTATGTATATAGGCACACACACACACACATACATATATATGCATGTGTGTGTGTATATATATAAAGTAAACTGTTAGACTGAGAAATAAATATCATGCCTGTCTCATCCTCCTTGTTAACATCACATTTTGAAAATGCATGTTGTCTTTGCAGGAAGGTGGACCCTGTAGGTGACTATCTGAAAATTCTCCTTGTTTTTCCAGCAGGCAACTCTGGGCTCCGTCCTTGGCCAGGGCCTGAGTGCTGAGGAACTCCATTTGATATGGAGCCCAAATACCCAACTGCCTCTAGGAGCCAACATAAGAAACCATAAAATCTGCCTGGGCTGGTAATGAGTCTTCTTCACGAAGGAATGTTTGTTTCTTTTCTTTTCTGCCACTTGTGTCAGGGGAAACTCTTCTATTTTCTTTTTACAAAAAGATACTTTGTTAGTCTCATTATAGCTATATTATCTCAAGCTTTGAGCAGAATTATTTACTTACAGAGAAATAATATGTGATTGTTATGTGAGCTGGTGCACTCATTTACAGTCTTGGGCTTATGAAATTAAAAGCAGTACTATTCTGACATAATGTTCTTGCAGTATACTGTGCCTATTATAATATAGTAGGACCTAAGAAATGTATTTAAATCAACTAATCCTAGAACTTTGGTAACACTCCAGAGAAACACATTGATTATAAAGCTCTATGTGTATTGATCTCTATTAGACACATGATTTTACTTTTTATACCTCTTTCATTTTAACAGCCAGTGCATGTGCTGTTGATGGGCTACAAAACACAGGTATGTGACACAGGTATACTGCTGGATGACTTTTGTTATGTTTTGTTTATCAGATGCTGTATTTTCATTTAAATTTTCACTAGAGACTTACAATAGTTGCATTTTTTGATGTAGGCCAANCTAGGGGCTCCAGAACTGTACACAGTACTCCAGGTGGGGTCTGACAAGAGCAGAGTAAAGGGGGAGAATTATGTAGTAAAGTGTCAAACCCAGAATGGTAATTAGTCTGGAATTAATCAAAGGATGCCCTTCTAAATCTCAACAATTTGCTGGAGGTGAGCAAACCCAAGTCTTTCTTTTGCCTTAGTCTCCTATCAATTTTCACTCTTGCTTGCTGCAAAGCAGCTGCTTTCCTTTCAGTCCAGTGCACTGCCTGAAAAAAATCCATTTGAATGTCACAAGTGCAAATCCATGGGCTTAGCAAGAACAACTACTTTTTAACTTGACTTTTCTCTTCTGCAAGTGACTTAGGGAAAGAAGAAATCCCTTGAGCAATATTGTCTCCAGATCTCATCAGAACACTTGACCAGGGGCCATGTCCAAAGATGAGAGTTAGTCTAATTCTTTGCTGAGTGACAGACACAAACCGTGCATTGCCAGCAAATCCAGAGAGGTGATACTGCCACTTGCTCTGGTGAGATCTCACCTGGATACTGCATCCAGGTCTGGAGCCCTCAATACAGGAAGGACGAGGACCTGATGGAGCAGGAGGGCCACAAAAATGATCAGTGGTTTGGAGCACCTCTGCTATGAGGACAGGCTGAGGGAGCTGGGGATGTTCAGCCTGGAGAAGAGAAGGCTCTGGGGAGACCTAATAGCAGATTTCCAGTACCTGAAGGGAGACTGCAAGAAGGCTGCAGAGAAACTGTTTGCAAAGGCCTGCAGTGATAGGAGCAATGGCTTCAAACTAGGGAAGAGCAGATTTTGATTGGATTTAACAGGTTCTCTGCTATAAGGGTGGTGGAACACTAGAACAGGTTGCCCAGGAAGGTGTTTGGGGCCTCATCTCTGGAGATACTCCAAGTGAGGCTTGACAGGGCTCTGGGCAACCTGGTCTTGTTGAGGATGCCCCTGCTGAGTGCAGGGGAGGTTGGACTAGATGATCTTCGGAGGTCCCTTCCAGCCCAGCCCATTCAATGATGATTGCATTGTGAAGCACTGGGATATGGGTTCTTGTTCCATTCAGCACCCATAACAGGTGGGCTGACTGAATTCTTACAACACACTGCTGACTGCCTGGAAAAGCAGTCACATGGAAAATACCTGTCACTGCAAGTGCCCTGATGTTGGTTGTTTTAGTGGAGATAGCCATTGTCATTTAGAATATGGGAGCCACCTCTTTTGAGTTTAATTTTTAAATAATTAGACAATTGCAAAGACAATTCAGGTAGCCATAATACAACTTCCTTAATGTGAAGGGTTTTAAAAGCACCCCTTTAATAAGAAGCCCATTTGCATTGGAGAAAGGAAACCTTTTCTCTTACTGCTTTTGTTCTGATCTGCTTTGAAGTGACAACATCTGTGATCTATGTAAAGCTTAAGTGCTGCCTGTGATTATAGGAATGGCACGATATTAAGTGGTTGACCCACCTATTATAGAATTTGTAAGGCACAGAACTTTTATTACACAGTGATAAACATCACACTATGGAGAGCTGAAGTTGCTACTTCCCATTTGAAATGGATCTATTTTTAAGCCAGGTGTGATATCTTGAAGACAGATATTCTTTGCTTTTTCATTACAATGAAGAAAAATAAATCTTGATCTTCCCCCACCCCATCTCTTTCACAATACCAACTAGTATTTCAGAAGAAGTTCCTGATCTGTATTTGGATATGTTATAAATATATTAAGAAGTGATGGGTGGGGAAAAAAAAAAAAAAAAGAAGCTTTAGCCAAAACCTGCCTTAGTTAAATGAATTATTTGAGTGTAACTAGGCAGGTATTTTAAGCATAGTTGTAGGAGTGAGGTCTAACATGTCCTGGGGTAACACAGCCTGCTCTCATAAGCCCCACAAACTCTTCCCACACAGACAGGAGAGAAAGTAGGGGTGTGTGTGTGTGTGAAATCTCCTGGGTTGAGATAAGGAGTTTTTAATGAGATCACACACTATACAAATTACCTTAGTGAAAGCAACAGCCATCAATAAAATGGTCCCCCCCACCCAAGCACACAGCCCAACCCAGAAACCAGAAGCAACAACCAGAATCACAGAACATTAGAGGTTGGAAGGGTCCTCCAGTGATCATCAAGTCCAAACCCCCTCTNCCTCTCATGTTACAATCTGAACTTCAAGCCCCATGATAATTTGCTGCAGCTAGCACTTTCATTTTGAAGCTGGCATGATGGCAGCAAGGTATTGAATATCAGCAGCAGATTCAACCCAACCCATGACAACATATGACCTTCCAGACTTCACCATATATTCTGCTATCAGACAACATAGTGAGAAGACCTGAGTGAAAAGAAAACAGTCAGCATTGTAAATCCTAACACTCCCAAAAGCAAGGAAGAGCTATGAATTGTGATTGATAGGAAGGTCTTAAAAAAAACCAAAACAAAAACAAAAAAACTATTTAGTATAAATGTTATCCTAGAAACAATGTACTTTAAGACCAAAAGTTGCATAAATAGCTGTGGTGCCAGCTGAGTGCCAAAGCCTATGGCTTGTTCCTCTGGGACAGACAACATTCCTATGTCTGCTAGCCATCCAGGGCAGCAATGTGAAAGAGCAGCTTTTGGAAGTGGAGAACTGGAGACATGGAAGGAGAAGGCAGGAGATCACTGCAGACTGTGGTTTTGTGCACGTTTATGAAGGCATCAAAAATGTAAGTTGTTAACTTCAGCAGCAGGAATTTCTTTCCCATGTTGCAATTTAAAGTTCCGCAGAGATCTGCCGAGCTTTTATGGCTACAGCCATACAGAGTAGAAAGAAGAAATAATGAAAAGCAGGTGATTTTATGTTAGGTAAATGCAGTTTTCCTTAGGGGTAAATTAATTTGGGAAAAAAAAAAATCTCCTGTCATTATTCTGGTAGAATATTTTAGGATATCTTTTTGAAATGGTATAGCAGCATTTGAGGTGAAAATGTGAGGAAAAAATGATACTGTTTTTTCTAAAGAACAAATCTCTGGTAAGTTGCAGCTGTAATGAAAATTATGACATGCTTAATCAAGATGAATACAGCTTAAAGAGTTCCTGAAGTCTGCAGGTTAGAGCTCTTCTTAGACAAGATTTCTGCTAAGTTTTCTGGAACTTCTGTATGCTGAATGTGAAGTAGAAAACAAGCAGGAAAAAAATAGGTCCTAGTGAAAACATTTATTTTTTGAGGGTATCCTTTGCATTTTGTTCTGTCTTTCAAAAGCTTAGAGAAAGAAAACATATATAAAGTTTCATGGAAAGGGTCATGGAAAACCTGATGTAAAGGGATAGGTATCTATAAAGGGCTCACTTGCATTGTATGGTAATTTCTCTAAATTTTAATAGAACTTAAAGCAAAACCTCCTTTTATTTTTTTTTCCAGTGGGTCTGCCCTATTGCATTTAATAAGTAACCACTTTTAATAACTGATCATATATGCTACAGTTTAAATGTTTATTTGGACACGTTACTCTATACCACAATTTTATGTTTGTTTTTATGTTACCAGTCTAAATTTGGTTAATTATGCATAAGTAAAGAGCCCCTCAGTAAATAATGCAAATCATATCCAGACCATTAAATAAACAAACTAAAATCTTAACTTCAGGGTTTTTACTGACATCAGGAATTCTATAGTTGTAGGAATGGGTTTTACAAAAAGTTACAGCAGCTTGGAAAGAAAAAAAAACCCCACATATCCCGACAATAAATCAATGTACCAATCCACATGATGCCAGTGGAAAAAACCCACCTGTGACTCATTAATCTCAGCTCTCTTTATCAATCCCGTCATTAGAGTGGCTTTTGAAGTGGAGGAATGTTAAATCTGTTTGCTTGTGCAAGGCTGACTATTGCTTCATTCATGTTTCTGGCCCGCAGTTTCTCTCCTGTCCGTATAAAGCAGAAAGTGTTCCCTGCTGGGAAGCAGGGGACTCAAAACAAGTGCCTAGGAGGGCCTTTTCCCCTCAGGTTGGACTGCTATAGGGAGTTCTTCCTCTTGCCTTTGTAGCGTAGTGCTCAATTCTCTTCCTAAAATAATCTGGGAATTGTATTTCACCAATTCCCTGTAGCATGAAGTCCTGGAAGACTGGTGCGGTTTCTTCTGTTTCTTTGTGTCACTCAGCAGTTGTGAGGTTTGGTTTCAGCTGAGAAAAGCTTTCTGGTGAGTGGTCTGTGTGCATGACCTGTGTCCCGTCCTGAGTAATTGCCTGTAATTGTGCCAACCACTTTTGGAAGGGGTCCTATCTCAGTCTCCTTAAGTGCTGGAATCCCCCCCCCCACCACCCCGCCCCAGCAGGGGAATTTTCTTAGTGGTTTTCTGTGTTCTCCCCTTCTGTCTCATATGAACCATTTGAAAATGAATGCAGATCTTCAGCTCTGACATAGGAAGGTGTCTGTCTTGTTCAGCAGTAACACGGTTTGTGGAGATGGTTGATTCCCTTCTGCCACCCATTTACCACCTACTATGAGAACAGCGATGGATATCCATTGCCAAAGTTAGGAGACAGTAACTACGGCAGAAACCGTGGCGGTCCTTTGCCTCAGGTGTGCTTTGCAAATTCACTTGGTATAGAAATTGCATTCAGAATTGAGCCCTGGTTTTGTCATGCATTGTTTTGTTTTGTTTTTCTTTTCTTCCCCCCCCGCCAAAAAAAACCCCAAAAAACCCAAAACCCAAACAAAAATAAAAACAAACAAACAAAAAACCCCCACAAACGTTAGAGGGGACACTGTACTCCTGTGAGGAGAAAAGATGTTCATAGTGGATATGCATTTAACCACATTTTCATTTAATTTCATTTGTTGAAATAATCAAAATACCTTTAACGTGCTCTCTGAGAATTAAGGGAGCAGCGCAATAGCGCATCCTGTACTCTTGTGTGTTCCCTTTCTTGCTTTCGAGGTTCGTTCATGCTTCCCAGAAAAAGTAAAGAAAATTATTTATGTGTACTGTAAAAAGCAAAGTTTTCTGCTTCTTGCAAAATGAGACTCGAACTTTGCTTACAGTTAGTGTGAGCAGTAAAAGTAAAACAGGAGACAAAAAAGTCCTTTGGAGCTCAGTTCGAGGGGGTCTGCCACACTACGAGAGAGCCGCATGTGACATCTGCACATTTTTGTCTGTAGGTTAGCGCTGGAAAGAGGATAGAATTACCAGGAAATGTTGCCCTGTGATTTCTGCATTGAAGTGGCTGCATCTGTGCCACCTGTTGATGACATGATTGGAACATTAGTTCTTGCTCTGCTTTAGCACTATTGATAACTCTGCTTAACATCGCCACAGGGGAGGCTTTGTTGGAGGCTGCAGTCACTTGCCTGAGCAATGGTGTACATTGGCTCCTTCATTCAACTCTTCTTTCTGACATTAGCGCATTTGAATGGGCCACCAGTGAAGCCATTCAGTGAGAACATGCAGCAGGGCTCCTGGGTGGCCCGGGGCTGGGCTGAGAACCCCACTTAATGGACTGCCAGCCGCGGCCCATTGAGCTCCATGAACTCGGTGACCAAAGAAAAGTGAGACAAAGATGTCCCTCAGCGCAACCTGTAGGTCAATGCTGGACAAAGGCAGACAGTGACCAGTGAAACCTGTTTGATTACTCCACTGAAAAGGGGATGCCTACCACAACGGGAGCACTGCCTCCACCAGCGCCGCACCCTGCGCCCATCACCTGCGTGTTGGGACTGCGTTGGCACTGCGGCTCTGACGGCTTAGCCCAGCTCTTGCTCTGTTCAATGGGATTTGCATTTCCCTTAAGCTTGCAATCAGTATAATTATCACTGCAGACTGCTTATAAACGTGCATATAACCCTCATATATTGTTCGCCTATACAGTGCACACAAATTCGCATGCACAGCAGCTGAGTGAATTAAGTGTAGAATTCTCTCGTCTATTCGTACCTATTATTTTGATAAAGATAACAATTGCTTAAAACATTGACCCAAGACTGAAGAATTCAAGAATGGGAAGTGGCAGATATTGTGTTTCACTCTCCTAAACAGTAAATATGTTCAATATTAAAATCTCCTTTGGTTGAAAGAGGATTTTCATTGCATGTTGCCAGTGATTACAAAATATTTGTTTCTGGTTTTTGTGGGTTTTTTGTTTGGTTGTTTTTGTTTTTAATTTGTTGTTTCTTTGGTTGGTTTTTCTTGTGTCTTTTTTTTGGGGGGGGGGGGGGTTTTTGTTTGTTTGTTTTGCTTCTAACTTACAGCTGCTGAGCTGCTGGAACTTACAGCTGCTGTTTGCAATCATTAAAACTACTCCGTTAAGCCAGTTGGACACTGGGTAATGAGAGCTTTTCTTCTCACAGTTCGGATAAAAAAAGGGCTGGGATTGTTGTTGTCTCTGAGCTTTTTACTAGGCTACAGCTAAGATGGCTTGATTTGGATCAGTGGCTTGAAAGCTATTGGTTGTCTTGGAATAGGGATAGTAGTCAAGACTACCTCTGTCCTTGCATCTTTGTGTGCTCTTTCTGAAGCTGTTTGGGCAAGAGATTGTGATTTTCCATGAAGGTTAACAGAAGAGCTGTGAGAAACATCCTGAACCCCAAGTTTCATGTTGTGAGCTCTCTTGTCAAATTTGTTCATTTGATGGGGGTATGCCTCTACTCTTTATCTCTCTGGATCCTTGCTTTCAACGTTGTGAAAATATCTCTTCAAATTTTGTAAGGAAACAATGTGTGTGCAAGTTTGTATTTCCTGCAACTCATTCCCCATTTGCTTCAGGACTGAGCTATCCCATACCGAGATGATGTGTATTTGCTTTGTGATCTATCTCCCACAGATCTAACCCTGCCTTCTCTGATCACTTCTCCCATCCTCAAAAAGCATGTGAATTTTCAGTAGCAGAACACAACATGAAAGGTCTCAGCTTCTTGTAAATAACAAATTTATGTTTTGATTGCAAATGAAGGACAAACCAGAAATAAGTAATTTCCTTTCCCTGACATTATAATACCTTACAGCAAATCCTCTCTACCAGAGCTTTTACTCAGTTTTGTGTTTTTACCAAAAGTAAGACAAAGTAGAGACCTCAGAGAGAAAACAGGAGATGTGTGGACATAAAGATGGAGAGAGGGTGCTAAAAAAGGTAAGAAATAGTTGAAAAATACTGTGGTCATCTCAACTCCACAGTTGACAGTATGATGAGAGAATTCTGTGGAGAAAACACACAAAACAGAGCAGAAAGAAGTCCTTTGGGAATGCTCAAGTTGGTTTAAAAGATGAGGGGGAAAAAGGGGACTAAAATAAAGAAAGAAGGGGAGCCAGGTGAAACAGAGGACCAGGAAAGAGGAGATTGAGATTGATTTGTTCAGAGAAGTTTAAAGCAATTTAATGGAATCCCAGATATATGTAGAAGGGCTGGCAAGACCGAGCCAGCAAGTTAGAGACCTTTTTAGGCCTGGGTTTTTTTTTTTTTTTTCAATGAAGAAATTAATTCCTGCATCACACAGTCCTCTGTGATTTTTGTATACACCTTTTGGTGTCATTGCAGTTGTGATATTTTACTGCATTCTCCAAACGGTGCAAGAACCCAGGAAGCTGGAGAGGCTTTGTGGGAAGCCTTCCTCACCTTGGTACAATCTGATGGTTGCTAAGCAGATAAGGGAAAATGCAGTCAAATCTCTAATGTTATTTTCTTAAACACAAACATAAGCAGGTGGTACATAAGGACATGATTCTGTATGAGCAAACAATAAATACCCAAATGTATTTTTATGATTTGTTCAGAGAAGTTTGGAGCGATTTAATGAAACCTCTGATACACGTAGAGGGACTGGCAAGACTGAGCCAGCAAGTTAGAGACCTTTTTAGGCCTGTTTGTTTGGTTTTTTTTTTTTTTTTTTTTTTTTTTTTTTAAAGAAATTATTTTCTTAATACAACATTCCCCTGTGATTTTTTTATACACCTTTTGGTGTCATTGCAGTTGTGATATTTTACTGCATTCTCCAAACGGTGCAAGAACCCAGGAAGCTGGAGAGGCTTTGTGGGAAGCCTTCCTCACCTTGGTACAATCTGATGGTTGCTAAGCAGATAAGGGAAAATGCAGTCAAATCTCTAATGTTATTTTCTTAAACACAAACATAAGCAGGTGGTACATAAGGACATGATTCTGTATGAGCAAACAATAAATATCCAGTTGTATTTTTATGACTACAGGTAAATTGGACACTTAAGACACACAAGGAGGAAAACCAGAAGGTACTGTGACTATCTGTGCTTTTAGAATCAGAATTCAGTTGCAGCAGTAAAGAAAATTGTTACTTTCTCTCATATGGCTACTAAAGCCTACAGCAGCTCAAAAGTAGCTAGATCTGAGCTGTTTGGGTCTAGGGTAAAGATAGAACACAGGTTTTTGCTAAAAATATTAGAGGGTTGAGAGAAGCAATCGCTGCAGTCTCTGGGGGGCAGCACACTACCACCTCCTGTGCCTGGATGTTAACAGCCTCTTCACGCATCATCTTAGAAGAATAATTGCTTCTACACTGTCTTCAGAAAACTTGGGTTCGATTTCATCAGGCTGCCTAGGATAAGTATCTTATATTTATTTTTATCCCTTGACTATAGGACTATGTTACCTAAAATCTTGTGACTTTGCAAACATTACCAGTTTTATGCGTGCTCGGAGATAGCAGTTTTAATTCTTCTGTTATGATCTTTTCTCCTGTGGTTACCCTCTGTAATAAAGATTGATAAAATTCCCTTGATCAAAAATGCTTCTGGGTAATTTTCCTCCTGCTTCCTGTCCCAGTTGTTTCCAGCTCTGTAAAGAATTCTGACATGTGGAAAAAGCAGTCCTTTAGAGAGGATCCTCTTTGCTTCTTGCCAAGTGGTTGCTGTATTAGGTGTTATGTGAGCTCTTGTGCACACATTGCTGGAAACTCAAAGGAGCAGCTTATCTGCTTGACACTTCATAAACCTAGTTAGAGTCATAAAATCCTTTCAGTGGGGAAAGACCTTTAAGATCATCAAGTCCAACCATTATCTAACTCTACCATATCTGGTGCTAAACCACATCCCTCAGTACCACATATGTGTGTTTTTTAGTCAAATGGATCTGTGGGATTCACCACATGTATTTGTTCTTATGGTGTTATCAGTAATCTGTAGTTGTGCAATGACTGAGGAAGAATCCAGGGACTAATTTAAGTCAGAATTATTTTTGTTTGTTTTTCTTATTAGCTGCTTTCTAACGTGCACTGTAACTGAAAATGGCAGGGGAGTAAAGAAGAGAATTTCTCTTCATCCTTCAATAGATTCTATGGTAAAACATCCTGCTAGAAAGTAGTTAAACAGCACTCTCTTTGCAGCCAGCAGATGTTTCTTCAGTTATTAATTGTGATTCTCAAAGCTGAAAATGAACACGTGGGCACCCTCTTTAATTTCATTGATAATTCATCGGACCAATAGGATGTCTTTTTTCAAGAGAAAGTTTCAAAAGAAAGGGAAAACTTGGTAAATTCAAGTGGAGTTTTTGTTAGAAAACAGATTTTAAGGTGTGAGGCAACATTCACAGGACAAGCAAGGAGAAAGCTGAATCTATTTGTAATCGGTAACCAAGACTCCCACCAAGAATGTATAAACCTGCATTCAGAGCTCCTTCTTGTTTGACTCAGGAAAGAGGTTGCAACCCAGGTCTCCTGCATCCCAGTAAAAAGCTTTTAACAAGGAGGCAAAAAAAAATGTGTGTTTTAGAACAGAAATGTGTCCTGGTTAATGCTGAATTTTGTGTGTGTGAGTGTTACAAAGTATTTTAAATATCTATAGAGCTTAGGAGAGAGAGATTACCAGTGCTGGAAGAGGTGTGTTTCAGTCTCTGTTCCTGGATGTTGAATTGTTTGGTTTTTAATATAAGGCAAGGCTGCTCCAGTTGGAATGGCCAGAGCATCAGGTTCTCTGTGCATCAGATGGGTTCTTTGGAGACTTCTTTAAGGGACTGCTTTTGTGAAAAAGGAAATCTTAGTTTTAAAGTTGTGCTGAATCCTGCTTGCAACTCTTCTTGTCAGTTCTGGAGCACTACTGCAGTCTTTTTTTTTTTTTCAGGTTTCTGGAAGTCTCTCAAGTGTTTGCTTTAACCCAAAGCCTACATACCAGCTTAAAAGCGTGTGTGAGTATCAAGTAAGAGGTATACAAATAGAGGCTTAGTTTTCCAAACTGATACTGAAAGAACTGTTTGCTTTGTCTTACTGGGAACGATGGTGTAGTCTAAAGTATATGGAAAAAAAAATAATCCAAAGAAAATGGAAAAGAAAATGCTGAAACTTGATTCATCATTTCTAGACCTGGAGGGTTGCTGTGAGCTTCCTTGGAATGTTGAAAAGTCTTGATTCATATGAATACCAAGTTGGAAGGGACCTCAAGGATCATCTAGTTTAAACTTAGATGGTTTTCTCAAGTTTGTGAAGGACACACTGCTTATTAATTGCTGTTGTTAGAAGTATGAGAGAGGCAGACATAATTTGATCACATCATTGTGATCAAGTAGAAGACAATAATTCTTTGCAGAGCATTTTGTTAAACCTTTGGAGATCAAGGGAACAACATCTGATTTAGGTGAACAGTGTGACACAGTTGACTATGGCCTAAATTTTCATCAAGGGGTTAATTTTAAATGCATAACCTAAGAAACCAGACAAAGATCATGTTAACCTAACAGGTGAGACAGAAAGACTATGAGTAACCCTAGTTAGGATAGCTTCTGCATGATACTTAGCTCCTCTCAGTACTACATCTCAGGAGTGCTCAAATCCCCACACTTATTCTTCAGTCTGTTATTTTCAACAGAGACATTTTTCTCTTTAAACAGATATATGGTAAAGAACATGTTTGTAGAACATGTCAGAGAAGAGGGGTGTGAAAGAGGTCAAAAACTACTCTATCAGAGAGAGAAGCATGAAAATAATGCTGGAGAGAGTTTGGGAAGAGGGACAAGTGACACTGTTACAGGTAATTTGTGGGCAGTAGGTAGGTACCTGTCCTTGAAAAAAAATTAAGGTACCAGGTTCAGTCACAGTGGAAATCAGTGGTCAAAGACAACTACTTTTGCAAATAAATCCACAAAACATAATTTCCCTATCACCTCCAAATGCTGCTTCGTGTAACCCACAGATGCTGCTTTTAATAATCATACTGCCAGTAGGGACAGCTCCAGGTAACTGTAAATATTGAGACATGCAAGCATGGTAGTTGCAGGGGTTTTGCAACCTGAGACTTTGCTAACCTGTCTGTTTTGAGTTACATCTTCACTCCATCTCACTCTCATAGCTTCACCCAGATTTGGGAGGTGCAATCCATTAAAAGCTACACAGGATTGTATATAGGCAGCTGCCCCAAACTGTCTATTAGTTGCCTTTCTTTTTTGACACCTCATACCAGACCCAGAGCTTTAAGCAGGGGGTTGGTTACCTTCCCTGCCATGCTATGTCTCCTGCTGAGAAGCCAAAGCAACAGGCCTTGCTGAAAGCCCCAGTGCCTGGACTCCTGCCAAGGACATTTGATAGAGGAAACTTTGAAGCCTTGAGCTTGGGCAAAGTGTGCTAAACTATTCAGAGGAGCGTGGAAGGAACTGAAGTTTCAAGTTTCAAGGTCAGAGTGTCTTTGCATCAGGTGTAAATCCATGCCTGAATTCAAAATTACCCACCACCAGTCACAACCAACATACAACCAAAATCAAGGCTCCAGCACGGACTTGGGATGGACTTCCAAGAAGAGATTTGCTTTGGGTGTCCTTGGTCCTAGTGCAACAGCGCAGCTGAGTACAGCACTCCTAGCCTGGTGGTGTCACACACATAGTGATGTCAAAATCCTTCATGGAAAGACTGGCAGAAATGCCACAAAGGCAGATGGGATTCACAGACAGAGTGGATTCTGGGTTCTGCTCTCCTCCATACTGGCAGTCCCTGGCACATTCACTGGTGTTGCATGAGTGTGAGGGCAGCGGTGTGGAAATAGCCGAGGGAGAGCAACAGGGTTTGCCCTCCCATCTCTCCTGCTTTCTTACAGGCAGTGAAGTTGCAGCCTAAAGATCCTTTCTGCAGACCATTTCTGGGGGGAGGATGAGTTCACACAGAGTGCCCTTGCGGGTCTGCAGAGAGGAACTTCTGGCAAATTTCGTGGCACTCCCATCACTTAAGAAAAGAGACTTGAATTTTTTTCCACAAAAGGTTCTGTGGTGGTTTGGAGAATGTGAGTTGATGTTGTGGTGCGCTTTATCTTCATTCTAGTCTTTTGTTTGTGGTAATATTTCCTATATGCTTAACTGTGGCTGTAAAGAAGAGGATGAAGATCAATGATTCTCTGGAAACCTCAAGTCCAGAGCTCTCTCTTGTTTCTCTAAGAGCCTCTTTTAGAAAGTGAAGGCTGAAATGGGCTGGGAGTCTAGTGTGGTGCAACTTGTCCCTTGACAGCTTCTTCAGTTTCCAAGGGTTGTTTCCAAGCTGCAAAAGAGAGCTGTAAAACTGGGGAGGACCAAACTGTTGTGATTAAATTGGGAAAAGCTCAAGCAGCCCAACTGTTTCCTGGGACAAGGTAGCCAACATGATCAAATTGTGTGGCTCCAGGTTTGAGGGAATAAAAAAAAACAAGTGAAGTGCCATGGGAGCAAGAACCTTGAGTGGATTTGGCATGTCACTCCCTCACTGTGCTGCTCAGGACTGCTGGCGAAGGCGGTGTGGTAGAGAAGCACCAGCAGATCATATCCTCAGCAGAGGCATGAGATCTGAAGCATGTAGGGGAAATCAGAATCAGGACAACTGCTAAGTGCTCTGCTGAGGTGGTGATACTGCCTATTGCAAGTGTTCGGTATGTGGTTTTTCTTTTCCAGTTAAGCAAGGTCTGTTTAAGCCTATGTGTCCCCACTCTCTTCTTAATAGCAGAGACTGATTGTCCAGAACCCAAATGGCCCAGATCAGGATGAATATTCCCTTGTTTCCCCAGTTGCACTCTGCCTCTGCAGTCCTTTTAGCAAATGTTTTTGAGTTTGTAAATCTAGGGAGATCTGGAAACCAAAGAAATGTTTCTGAGTGGAAGGACAAGGACAGCTATTTTCTTGAGCTTACCTCCTGCCTGGCCCCAGTAGACTTGAATTTGTGCAGGTGTGTGTTTGGGAGGAGTGGGCTGGAGTAAACCTGCAAGGTGCAGGAAAGGCTTCACGTGGCACTGCTGCTGTTGAGCAATGGTCTTCATGTGGCAGGTTTCTGTGGAAAGGAGAGCGAGCCAGGCTTGTTCTAAGTGTCTGAGTGAACCTGGCCCTCATGGCTGCCAGGCAGTGGTGCCAAAAGGATTACACAGGGAACTGAATCACTCTGTTGAAACGCCTCCTGAAATGACTTTGATGCTACTGTTGATGCAGCAGGAGTGAGGCAGTGAATACCTGCTCTAGACCCAGCACAGGAGGTATTTGTCCCACCTGCACTGCACTTTGAGGATGGAAAAGTCTGAATTTGCTCTCCAACTTCCCGCTCTGTTGTAATGCCAGGAGAAGTTTCGTCCATGTTTTACCTCCTTTGATATGTTCTGAGATCTGTTTGATCTTGGTGCTGCCTGCTGAATCACCAGTATAAATTTCTTTTTGATGGCTGTAACCCTAAATTTTTCCATCTAGCTCTTTATTCGATTTAAATTGTTGAGCCGTTATTGAATTTGTACTACGTAAACATCTATCTGTGGGACTCAAATCTAGCAGAAGAGAAATCAATTAGGGTAGGAACAAAAACCATACTTGAGAAGTCTTGAAGGACACTCAACTATATTTAATATCCATTGTGGACAGGGAAGCTTCTGTAAGGTGACTGTTCCCTGACACTGGAAGTGTATTTACTATTAAATCATAATTGGGATACAAAATTGCATTTTATTATCCAGAACTGTTAAAGTGTGTTGCAAGGTTTCATTTCTCCCACAGGTCAGAAAGGTGTAAGAGTAGATTGTACATATTTGAACATTTATCTCTTGAAAACAGTAGATAATGAGTGTATTTTAAATACTTTTCTTCTGAATAATATATTGAAGCCAAACACTATTACACCAGGTCCATCTGTATTCACAAAGAGCCATATGTTTACTGGAAGCTTTGAATTTGCATGGCATGTATCCTATGTGCAGCCCTACATATTTCCATTTTAGAATTCAACTTTTGTAACCTTTGGCAACATGTAGTATCAATGGCTCTTTGTTGTTTAAAAAAAAGTGAAACTGTAAGCTATCCACAAGGATATGCAGGGCATTGCTATAGCAACACAGCCTCCCTTCCAGCACCAAGAGAGAAGTCATGAATAAAAGATGGGGTTCTAAAGACAACAAAATAGAAAAGGTTGTTTCAACCCTTCTAATACCTGACATTTGCAGTTATTTTGTTAAATGCAAACCAAAAGGAAAAAAAAAAAAGTACTGGGAAAGGGCATGAAATTCTGCATTTATATATTGGGAATGTCACCAAGCAGATATACACTTTTGCATTTATCAGCTTAAGGAAGGAGAAGAGAAATCAATAGCAGAAGACAACAGCACACAATTTCTTAAAATGGCTATATATACATAACAGAAATAGTCAAATATCTATCTGACCCCCCAAAAAACCCAAACCAGTGGATGCTTGCTGTCTGAATTAACATAATGAAAATATAAAGTTGGGAAAACAGCACCCATTTTCTGGTCTGTACTTCAAATTATTTTTTTTTTTTGCCCTTTATTTTTAAATTGAGATGGAAATTGTCCTTCAGAAAAAGAAAGATGCTCAGCCTCAAGAAATTCTTATTTTCTTTTAGCTGTGTAGAGAATATAGTGAAAGTAAAGCTCAATCTCATTTCCCTCTGTGCCCTACTCCACTTTCTGGCCCTTAGTGTTTTTTGTGGAAGTGTCTCAATTAAGGAATTAACTGTGAGGCGTAAGAACAGCAGCATGTTTTGAAAGGTTCTTTTCAAAAATGCATCTTATTTGTTACTGCATTTGAATTCAGATTAAATCCAGAGAAGACTGCAAGACCATTTCCAGGCTGTGGTCTTGTTTACTAGAAGTTGTTAAAAATAAAGCTGCTTTAGGAAAAAAAAAAAAAAAAGGACTATTACTCAAAGCACCGTCATTGAAAGGTAGAGTAACATGTATCTACAATAAATATATTTAATTTTCTCTTTGAAATAATTTGCTTGTACATCTGCACTTGGATTTATTCTATTTCAAATTGTAGCTTTGTGATAGATCAGTGTTAGTTATGCTGGCAAATCTTTTGCTGTAAATATGATGCAAGAAGCAATGTGACTCAGTAGTGGTATTAAAACCCCTTTGTCTGTCAGTCCTGTGTCTTGGCTTCAAACTGAGAAACTCACTTCTCCCAGATTGTGAGTTTTATTTGCTTTGGGGATACCCTTTGATTATAATTACATCTTTGTTTTCACTGAGCTGTGCAAGTAAGAAGAAAATCTGTAGAACTTTCCTGCACTTTGAGGTACAGCAAGCAGGTGAGATCTCATGTCAGAGAGTCCTGAGAAAGGCTTTGAGCAATTTTACGGCCTTTAAATGTAATATGAACTGTCCTTGGGCTTGCAAAATAAAATGAAATACAATAAAATGCTTTTGAGGGGAGCTTGTTAGTTTGGCGGCCTAAGTCCACTTTTGCACAGCTGCTGGTCATTTCCATTGCCCAGAATCCTCTCTTCTGCCTGGTAGTTCTGTAGTAAGTGGCACATGTCAGCGCTGAACGCCTTCTCTTGGAAAAATTGTGACTCTCTCAAAGCCATGGATACAGGAAGGCTGAGGTTATTAAATACTTGTAGCTTAGTAATGATAAGCAATGGTGTTAAGCTTTTAGGTGAGGTCTTGAGATGCAAGGTTCTCCTTACTGACTTCAGCTGTTACATTAGCAATGTAATCAGAGCAATGAGTGACGCTGCTTAGATCAGGTGTTAGTCAACTGCCCCTACACTGCCCTCTACAACAGGCACATTGTCTGAGATCTCACTAACTTCATTTTCCTACTGTTTTGACATTTGCTGATTCTGCTTACTGATTGGGTTTTTGGTTCATTTTTCAGTGTCTGTGGAAAATAGATGACATGAGCAAAATTCACTTTGCAATCTCCCTGCAAAATTCTGGTTTGATGCAAGAGACCTGCCGTAAAGCAAACTGTAATGGAAAAAGAATATCTCTGTGTTTAATGGTATTGGAAACATTCAGCCACTAAGTGTGCTTCAGTTTGGGCACCTCAGAACATTTCCTATTATTATAAAACTTCTAAAAGATTGTTTTTCAAAAGAAATATCTCACCATCTTCTATCACAGATGATCTTCCCCTGTGTTGGTAAATGAAGGCAGGTACCTCCCATCCAGCCCTGTTCAGCAGCACTGTTATGTCACACAATTACCCTGCAAGATAAGGGAAAGGGGAAGGGCAAAATATCACTGACAGAGTTGGGGGGAAATTAAAATCTGCAGAGAGTTGGGAGCAAGTGTCAATCTGTTAGAGGGTAGGGGGGCTCTGCAGAGGGACCTGGACAGGCTGGATAGATGGGCACAGTCCAGTGCCAGGAGTTTTAACAAGGCCAAGTGCCAGGTTCTGCACTTTGGCCACAACAACCCCATGCAGTGCTACAGGCTGGGGACAGAGTGGCTGTAGAGCAGCCAGGCAGAGAGGGGCCTGGGGGTACTGGTCAACAGCTGAACATGAGCCAGCAGTGTGCCCAGGTGGCCAAGAAGGCCAATGGCGTCCTGGCCTGTATCAGGAACAGTGTGGCCAGCAGGACCAGGGAAGTCATTCTGCCCCTGTGCTCAGCACTGGTTAGGCCACACCTTGAGTCCTGTGTCCAGTTCTGGGCCCTTCAGTTTAAGAAAGATGTTGAGGTACTTGTCCAGAGAATGGCACCAAGGCTGGTGAGGGGGCTGGAGCACAGCCCTGTGAGGAGAGGCTGAGGGAGCTGGGGGTGTGCAGCTTGGAGAAGAGGAGGCTCAGGGGAGGCCTCATTGCTCTCTGCAACTACCTGAAGGGAGGTGGTAGCCAGGTGGGGTTGGTCTCTTCTCCCAGGCACCCAGTGATAGAACAGTCTCAAACTGTGCCAGGGCAGGTTCAAGCTGGATGTTAGGAAGAAGCTCTTCACAGCAAGAGTGATTGGCATTGGAATGGGCTGCTCGGGAGGTGGTAGAGTCACCATCCCTGGAGGTGTTTAAAAGGGCATTGGATGAGGCACTTAGTGTCATGGTTTAGTTAATTAGAAGGTGTTAGGTGATAGGTTGGACTGGATGATCTCAGAGGTCTTTTCCAACCTGGTTAATTCTGTGATTCTGTGATTGTTAGGATAATGTAATTTTGATTAAGGAAATTGTACAATGTCAAAAGAGGACAGTTCTTTACCAAAACCATTACAAAATATCTGCCAAAAATACCATTATATCAATGCAGAGAAAAATTAAAGTGGTTTTGACAATATAACAAGAGCTCTAAAAAGAAACAGCATAATTATTTAATCAATTACTAAATTGCTTTATTTACTGCTCTATAAGTAATAGGCAATGAAGACCATGCAGTGCATAGCATTGCCTTAACTCCTACAGGGAAGGGTGATTAAGGCATAGCATTGCTTTAACTCCTACAGGGAAGGATGATTTTACTCTAAACAGGCTAGATAAATGTGAAGAATGAAGAGAGGACATGCTTGGCCACAAAAAGGGAATCAGTGGCAATCTAACAATTTAAACAATAAATAGTCAGGAACAAAAGGAAGTAAAAAAGGAAATAGAAAAAAAGGAAGAAATCTGTTCAAGGAGGCTAGCTATACTTATCCCTCAAGTCTGTAACAACCAATCTTGTTAAGGCATTTACTGTTTAAGGATCCCTGCTAGAGGGCAGGGATCCATCCAGAGGGACCTGGACAGGCTGGAGAGGTGTGCCCAGGCCAACCTCATGAAATTCAACAAGGCCAAGTGTAAGGTCCTGCACCTGGGTAGGCACAATCCCAAGCACAAATCCAGGCCGGGTGGGGAATGGCCGAGAGCAGCCCTGAGGAAAAGGACCTGGGGGTCTGGGCTGATGAAAAGCTCAAGATGAGGCTGCAGTGTGAGTGCAGCCCAGACAGCAACTGTGTGCTGGGCTGCAGCAAGAGCAGTGTGGGCAGCAGGGCAAGGGAGGGGATTCTGCCCCTTTGCTCTGCTCTCCTCAGACCCCACCTGCAGTCCTGTGTGCAGTTCTGGAGCCCCCAGCACAGGAAGGACATGGAAGTGTTGGAGCCAGTCCAGAGGAGGCCACCAAGATGCTGAGAGGGCTGCAGCAGCTCTGCTGTGAGGACAGGCTGAGAGAGTTGGGGCTCTGCAGCCTGGAGAAGAGAAGGCTTCCAGGAGACCTTAGAGTAGCCTTCCAGGATCTGAAGGGGGCTACAGGAAGGCTGGGGAGGGACTATTGACAAGGTCTTGCAATGCCAGGACAAGGGGCAATGGGTTTGAAGTGGCAGAGGGGAGATTGAAAGTGGATGTTAGGAGGAAGTTGTTTGCAGTGAGGGTGGTGAGACACTGGCACAGGTTGCCCAGGGAGATTGTGGCTGCTTCCTCCCTGGAGGTGTTCAGGGCCAGTTTGGAGGAGGCCTTGAGTGACCTGTCCTAGTGGGAGGTGTCCCTGCCTATGGCAGGGGGTTGGAACTGGATGATCTTTGAGGTCCCTTCCAACCTTACCATTCTATGATTCAGTTGATGTTTATGAAGGTTACAATTCTAATAAAAAACTAGTGATCCACTTATGCTGTTTTTATGGATCCCTTGGATAACTTAGCAGTAAATGACAACAATGAAGAGATTCCCAGCAGAATTAATTGTTGTTTTTGTTATTAATTAAAACATTTCTAAAATAAAATTCTAGCAGGAATTTCATGAAGTCTTTTGGGAATATCATTCATTCCTTTAAAACAAAAATATTAAAAATTATATAAGCTGACAACTGTACTATTCTGTTAATTTCAGTCAAAACCCTCAACATTTTTATGTGTTTCTTGATCTAGTGATTTTCTTTCTTCCTTTTTGGCCAAGAGAAACACTTTTATCTAAATGCAAATCCAGAGTTTCTCAAGCTTGTGTACTCCTTAGATACAGGACTAACCTAAGGCAGAATTGTTTTTTTTTTTTTACAAGAAGCTTTTGGTAAAAGAATTGGCAGCCTTTATTTGAGAAGGCTTGATGAATGACTTGCTAGCAATCTGTTAAGCCTCCTCTCCTCATGAATACTTCTTTTCATAATTGAAGTTCAAACATTTTTAAATTGCAGAAAATGCAGCAAGCACCTGTTGGCTTCTGCGAACAGACGCACATTCAGCAACAGAAACTTTCATTCTGATGTTTTACAGCAAGAAAAGATCTCTCCAGAGCTCTTCAGCTACACATCCTGTTTATCACTCTGATGGTTTGGGAGTTCCCTGTCCCCCCACACTTTGTAAAATCACCCAGACTAGACTCAGCCAGATGGAAGTTAAGGACTGAAGCTCTATTTACAGCTTAGCACAATGTACAAGCAGAGATATACACAATAGACAGGAATAGTTACAGAAATATACAAGTTAAAGGTAATAGAGAAACACAATCCCCCTCCCAGAAATCAGTCCCCAGGAGGGGCTCCTAACCACCCTTCCACCTTCTCCCCACCCCTATACCTTACCCCAAGGTTTGCCTTACGTGCAAGGTGAGTTTGGAGGATCGGCCAGGGGGGTTAGAAGGAAAGTGGTTAGGGAGGTTACTCGGCAGAGAGGAGAAAAAGCAACAAGCTAGAGAGCCTGAGTGTCCATGCCTGGGTGTCTTATCTTTGTTTTGTATTCTTTTCTTATACATCTCAGCAAGCCTATGAGGGAAGCAGACATCACCATTGTTTGCTTTTTACAGCCTGTAATCTCATTTTCTCCATTAAAATATTCCAATTAGCCTCAAACCAGCACAATCATACTGTGAGACATACCGGAGTACTAGGGCAGAGCCTTGTCCTTGAAACCTTCATGATGCTGGCAATAAAAAAAAAAAAAAAAAAAAAGTACAGGCTGATACCTGAAGAACTTATCTGGCTTATGTCTCAACTGGAATCTGGCTCTGTATCTGTGCCTACTGCTCTGAGAATTGTGTTTTCAAGCATTTCACTGATGCTAGCATGGTTTAATATTCATCAGAGAACATACTCTTATTAATTTCTCAATGAATTCTGTGAAACTACAAGAAAGTTCAGTGCTGGAACTGCAAAACAGAGTCTGCAAGATAAACAGAGATTCCAGATTTCCTTCCTGGCCCCACATTTCCCTGGTTGCTGTGGCTGACAAGTTCATGTGTTACAGGTGAGTAGTCCAGCAACAGCAGAGATGGAAGGAGGAGCTAAGGATCATCACTTGGAGGAAAAAGACACCCAGTTTTGTTTTGTTATTTTAGCAACATACTATTGAAGAAAACAGATGCAAAAACAGGGATGGAGGGGGGTGTGGGGGGTGTGTGTGTGAGGAAAGCTAACCCAGTATGATACCTTTTCCTTGAACTGTAAAAAGGCATAAAGATCCCTAAGCTGATAAGTTTTCTATTATTGTTTTTAGACCATGCCATGAGAAGACTGTGCTTGGGTATAATGGACACTGAGGCACCAGGAGAAAAGGCATTTATACCCTGAGTACTTATGAAAGCAATGGGTGTAAACTAGCAGAGGTTATGTGCCAGGCAGCACTGCTATTTGCATGGAAAGAAATAAATCAAATGAGGATAGAAAGAAGAGGGAAGTCAGGTAAGTGAATGATATAGTACTCATGGAAATGCAAGGAGAGGAATCTAAAAATGGTAGAGAAAAAAACCCTCTTTTTCTCTGCAAAGAGAGAAAAACAGTTTTGAAAAGAGGGGGGGAAAAAGAGACAATATTTTTGTCTTATTAAAAGTTTGTTGCAAAAATATATTTACATGTAGTTAAAACTATTCCCAGTGCTGTATGTGCATAAATTTGAGGATGTTTGCTTATAATTTAGACTGTCAAAACTTGATTTCTCTAGAGCTCTTGCATGAGATGGTTGTGTGCAGTATTTTATTATATTTTAAGTGTATTTGAAAGAAAAATATTGCCTTTCCAGCATGAAGTGCACAGAAAGGGGCTTTGGTTGCAATCCATGTAATTACAGGATGGAAAATTCCACTTGGCAGTTGTGCTGCCATTCTTCAGTTCCTATCATTTAAATTTCAGGCGGTCCTGGAAATTGCTGCTGGTTTCATAGTCACTTAAGAAAGTAAAAATCCCTAACATGGTCTTTAGTCACCTTTATTCATCCTTGAATTCTGCTCAAAATTTTCTTCACGGCAGAGGTTTTTTTTTTAGACCACTCAATACATGTTTACTTGTAGGACTCTCTTTTCCCACCCACTAACAATTTCTCACTGTGCTGAGGTGGCCCTAGGGAATTTATATCTGGGTAAAGTGAACAAGGATTATTTTCATTCTCTTCTTATTTTGGGGGATTTCACTAAGCTAGGGACCTAAAAAAAGGGTTGTGGTTGACAAAAGATGTAGAGAGGAAAAGCATTGTCTGTATCCCCAAACTGATTCGATTGTGATCCAGGTGATTTGAAGACTGTTTATGGCCAGCTGAGTCATTTGCTAACATTCACTCTTGTTGCAGCACCTCTCAGCAATTAAAAATGTCTGAAAATCCTTGTCAACGCTTATCTAAAATTGAGATTTTAGTCTTTTAACAAGAGGGTTAAAAGTTTCAATTTCAAATTAGTTTTCTTCTGTAGTCTTTGTTTTGATCCAAATCTATGGCAAAGTGACTTTTGTTGTGCTCATGCATGTGGCAGTGTTTTCAAGTAACTTAGGGTCTACCACAGTATCACAGTATCACCAAGGTTGGAAGAGACCTTAAAGATCATCAAATCCAACCCATTACCACAGACCTCAAGACTAGACCATGGCACCAAGTGCCACGTCCAAACCCACCTTGAACACCTCCAGGGATGGTGACTCCACCACCTCCCTGGGCAGCCCATTCCAGTGGGGAATGACTCTCTCAGTGAAGAACTTTCTCCTCACCTCCAGCCTAAACTTCCCCTGGCACAGCTTGAGACTGTGTCCTCTTGTTCTGGTGCTGGTTGCCTGAGAGAAGAAAGCAACCTCCTGCTGGCCACGACCACCCTTCAGGTAGTTGTAGACAGCAATAAGGTCTGCCCTGAGCCTCCTCTTCACCAGGCTAAACAATCCCAGCTCCCTCAGCCTCTCCTCATAGGGCTTGTGCTCNTGTCATCTGCTAACTTGCTGAGGGTGCACTGGCACTGATTCCTCTGTCCATGTCAGTGACAAAGATGTCAAACAGCACTGGTCCCAGCACTGACCCCTGAGGGACGCCACTTGGCACTGGTCTCCAGGTGGACATTGTGCCCTTGAGCACCACTCTCTGTGTTCCACCATCCAGCCAGTTCTGTATCCAGCAGTGCTCCACACATCCAGTGTGCCCATTGTTCCTTGTCCTATCAGTGATGCCCAGAGACAGGACGAGGAGCAACAGATACAAGCCAAAACACACGAGGTTCCTCCTCCAACATGAGGAGAAAATTTATGGTAAGGGTAACAGAGCACTGGAACAGACTACCCAGAGAGGATGTGGAGTCTTCTTCTCTGGAGACTTTCAAAACCTGCCTGGATGCATTCCTGTGTGACCTGCCCTGGATGATCCTGTTTTGGCAAAGGTGTTGGACTTGATGATCTCTGGAGGTCCTTTCCAACCTCTAACATTCTGTGATTCTGGCAAGGTAACTTTAAACCATTAAGAAACAGGCCAGAAATGTTCTGAAACCTTAACTTGTCCACTAATAGCATTACCACAACTAATAATGGTATTTAAAGTGCAAAAGTAGAACCCCTGACTCTGTAGTTCTGACAAAGCGTGAAAAAAGCACTCAGAAAAATAAGATTTTAGGAAAAAAAAGAAACCCCCCACACAGAGAAAAAACCCCAAGCACCAAAAAACCCCCACCAAACCTAACACCTAAATGATTTATTTCTGTTGATAGTCATGAAGCCAAGTTTTTTAAGAACCTGTATGGAGTGAGACTGAAGTTTATTAGAGTGCATGGACTCTATAGCAAGCAGATTGGCTGAAAGCATAATAAAGATCAGAGTTAGTATGCCTCAGTGTTTTAATATTGTAATGGAGAAGAATCAGTACATCTTGGATATTGAGTAGGCATCTCACCAAAGGCTAACAGAAATTAACTAGTGTGGAATATGGAATAGGTTTTTTCCTGAATTGACAATGAGTTAAAGAAAAGAGGGGGAAAAAGAAGAAAAAAAAAAGAGATAGACAATCTTTTTCCAAAACATTTAGTAGGGAGATAAATGAAGCTGTCTGATGTTTGACAGATTAACTGATCTAGTGAACAAATGGACAGGTTTTGGCTGATATGAAATTGCTCAAGATAGGCATACCTTACTGCAAAGACTCGTGGAAGAATTTTACTATGCTGAGCGATTGGATGAAAAAAGACCAAATAATGCAAAGTAATCATCCAGAGTTGAAAACAGTTTTAATGTTGAAGCTAGCAGTGCTGGGCTCTAAATTAGCAAAATATTGAAGCTCTTCTGATGAATTCCTTGAAGACATCAGCCCAATTCTCAGCAGCAGTCAAAAGACAAACAGAATATTAAGAAGTATTGGGAAAATACTAATACTACTGCTAGTAAGACTTCTGCTTGCTGCTGCTGCTTGTGCTTGCTGCTGCTGCTGCTTGTGCTTGCTGCTGCTGCTTGTGCTTGCTGCTGCTGCTTGTGCTTGCTGCTGCTGCTTGTGCTTGCTGCTGCTGCTTGTGCTTGCTGTTGCTGCTTGTGCTTGCTGCTGCTTGCTTCTGCTGCTTCTGCTTGCTTCTGCTGCTTCTGCTTGCTTCTGCTGCTTCTGCTGCTTCTTCTGCTTTTTTCCCCTTCTTCCGCTGCTGCTTCTGCTTTTTTTCCTTCTGCTTCTTCTTCTTCTTCTTCTTCCTACTACTATTGCTATTAAAAAATAATAGACCACTGAAGGCTTGTTTACACTTAACATTGATGAGATGGGCAGGTAGTGAAGGGTTTATGAAAATGTGAAAGCATATAGACCTAGGAAGGGCAAGGAGAAGAGCAGAGGGAAAGGTTAAATGTGTGGGAGAGCTTCTGTGGGAGAGATAAAAATGTAGCAGTACTCTTCAGCTTGGCAAAGAAACAATAAAAGGCAGGTGTGATAAAGGAATATAAAATTATGAATGACATGAAGAAACTGAATAGGGAATGATTACTCACTGCAGGATATCCAAGGAAACTATTAGGAATGAGGTTTAAAACAAACAGAAGAAAGCCCCTTCCTGCATAAAAATATGACATTGTGAGATCAATTTTCATAGGATATCAAAATTACAAAAAAAAAAAGTCCCAAAAGTGATTAGACAACATTATAAAGGAAAGATCATGAAGAGCTGTTAAACATAAGATGGATGATTTTAAACAGGAGTAGCTGGTAGCTGCCACTCTACTTTCCCTCTCTCATATGTTCTTTTTTTTCTAAACATCAGCTCCTGGCCACTGGCTGAGAAAAAAATTTTTTTTTGTTTGATCTAGCATGTCTTTTTTATGGAAAATAGCATGGAAAATATGGTTTATTCAATACTAAATATGTTAAGCTCTGTTTCTTCTACCCTTTGTCCTGACCTATTCTCAGTTTAAAAGCTAACCAGGATTCGTTGGGGTAGCATGATTAAATGTGGTGTAACCGAGCACTTCAGAATTGCTAATCTTGCAATAATAACCCTGTCAAAACCTTCCATCAGATGATTATTTTTAGCTATTTATCATCTATAGAATGTTATACAGGCATTTACAATGTTGTTAAGAATAAGGACTAAAATGGAAGCTCAAAGCAATAAACATAGTGTGGGTAAAGGATAACCGAGAGAGATACATCTCCACAATCTAGTGAGGGATGCTGATTCAGTTTCTCTGCAGCCTGGCTTTGGTGAAGCCAAAAACAGGGAAGGAAGGACCAGTTCAGTATTTCCAATATCTTTGTGTTTATAAAAGAGTACCAGAAGAACAGTGATCCAGGTGGTTGTGGTCCTTTATTGCTCTCTGAATGCAGAGACTTCCATTGATTTCAAGGGCGGCCCCCACTAAATCCATGGTTTCTGTGGGAACAGAGCACAGACGGGTGGGAGAACACGAGTGTCTCCGTGGCCTGCAGAGGTAGTGTTACAATGATGCTTTTTCTGTCAAGGCCCAATGTGAATAAAACCACAGCTCCGGGATCAGCACCTGGAAGGTCTGCAAAGTATTAGCAGGGATTTCCTCCCTCCTTTTCTGAGGATAGAAAATGAGATTCTCCTGATTGCAAAGCTGAGCAAGGTACACTTTAAATTTGCTCTGCTGGTTGCCGAGTATTGGATAAAAAGAACCCTAAATATCTGAGGCAGAGGCAAACCCTTAGGGCTTGTGACATGAGAGTAATGACAGAAAATGGAAAAGCTGAGTATTAATGCTGCCATCAGCAACTGCAATGTTGAGGTGAACTGTCCAAAATCAAGTGTTCTCCTTTTTATTTAAAATTCATAGGCAGGTACTGTTGTGTTACCTGGAATACTCACTTCTAAAAGCTGAAGAATGGTAAACCTATCTGAGCAGGTGCCAAGCTACTCAAGGTGCTTCCTAATGAAGCTGGGACTTGTGCTGCCATTTGTTTCCAGCACAATGAGTCTGATGATGTTAAACTCAGTACTGGCTTCATGCGATGATGTTTATGCTGAGCTCGGCTTTGAGAGGTGTCTGGGTGGGCTCCAGCTGTAAGAGTAGCATGTCTGGAGTGTCAAGCTGGGCCAGCTGAAAGTGCTGTGTGGTGGTGGATATAGGCAGTGTTGCATATACTGCATAATGGCAATGGGGTGAGTGATCCTGCCAGGTTGTAAGCCTGTGGTGTAAAAGCAGCACTGTTTTGAGGGTTTTTTTTTGAGCATCCCTACCTTTAGGACTGGAACAGATGCAAAGAACTCTTTCACTTTGTCCCTGGGTGGGGCTCAGGTGCTATTGCATGTGCTTCAGTGTCCACATTTAAGGAATTTATGTCCAAAACTGAGATATCATTTGAATGCAGATATCAGTAAGGATTAGTTATCCAAATTACTGCCTTGAACTTTTGTATTTAAGTTCTCATCCACTCTGGCATGTTTGATAGTCACTGCCACTTGCTTTCTGATTACATTTGGTGTGTGTTTGCAGCTGGTTCTGAACTCACTTTCTCAACTCTTGGAATGACAGTTTGATGAAACAAGAGCAGAACTGGGATCTCCATTTATCCTGAGGTATGTATACTCAAAATGGAAAACTCCTAGCATGTGGCCCAGATGACCCAGTATAGAATCCATAGAATCATAGAATGTCAGGGGCTGGAAGGCACCCTGAAAGATTATCTAGTCCAGCCCCCTGCCAGAGCAGGATCACCTAGAAAAGAGCATATTGGAACACATCCAGATGGTTCTTGAATATCTCCAGAGAGGGAGACTCCACAACCTTCCTAGGCAGCTGGTTCCAGTGCTCTGTCACACTCACAGTGAAAAAAAATCTTCCTCAGGTTCACATGCAACCTCCTGTGCCTCAACTTCCACCCATTGCCCCTTGTCCTGTCACTGGGCATCACTGAGAAGAGCCTGGCTCCATCCTCCTGGCACTCACCCCTTATGTACTTATAAACATTAATGAAGTTACCTCTTAGTTGTCTCCTCTCCAAGCTAACAAGCCCCAGCTCAGTCTCTCCTCATAAGGAAGATCTTCAACTTCCTTAATCACCTTTGTGGCTCTGTGCTGGACTCTCTCAAGCAGCTCCCTGTCCTTCTTGAGCTGGGGGGCCCAGAACTGGACACAATACTCCAGATAAGGCCTCACCAGGGCAGAGTTAGAGGGGCAGGAGAACCTTCTTTGACCTGCTAACCACAGCCCTTCTAATACAGCCCAGAATGGCACTGGCCTTCCTTGCCACAAGAGCACACTGCTGGCTCATGGCCATCCTTCCATCCACCAGGACTCCCAAGTCCTTCTCCCCTTCACTGCTCTCCAGCAGGTCAGTCCCCAACCTATACTGATCCATGGGATTGTTCTTTCCCAGATGCACAACTCTACACTTGTCCCTGTTGAACTTCATTACATTTCTCCCTGCCCAACTCTCTAGCCTAAGTCTCTCTGAATGGCAGCACAACTCTGTGGTGTGGCAGCCACTCCACCCAGCTTGGTGCCATCAGCAAACTTGCTGACAGTGCACTCCATGCCTTCATCCAGGTCATTAATGAATACACTGAATAACAGTGGTCCCAGTACCAACCCCTGAGGAACTCCACTAGTTACAGGCCTCCAGCTGGACTCTGACCCATTGATCACAATTCTCACTTCTTTCCTTTAACCAGTTCCCAATCCACCTTACTACTTGATCACCCAGACCACATCTCATCAGTTTAGCTATGAGGATGCTGTGGGAGATGGTGTCAAATGCTTTACTGAAATCAAGGTAAAGCACATTCACTGCTCTTCCATCATCTATCCACCTGGTTACCTCCTCATAGAAGATTATCAGGTTGGTCAAACATGACTTCCCCTTTGTAAAACCATGCTGACTGTTCACAGTGACTTTCTTGTCCTTCCTGTGGCTAAGCACAGTGCTGAGGATAAGCTGCTCCATTATCTTTCCAGGGACAGAGGTGAGGCTGACAGGTCTATAGTTACCCAGGTCCTCCTTCTTACTCTTTTTGAAGATTGGAGGGATGTTTGCCCTCCTCCCCAGGCACCTCTCCTGTCTACCATGACTTACCAAAGATAATGGAGAGTGATCTGGCAATGACCTCCGCCAGCTCCTTCAGCACTCGTGGGTGCCTGCCATCAGGACCCATGGGCTTACAGATGTTCAGTTTACTTAACTGCTCCCTAACCCAGTCCTTGCTGATCCAGTCCCCATCAACCAAGGAAGCCTCTTCCTTAACTTTGTCTTCCTCCATGACCTCAGAGGTGTGGGGCTCCTGAGTATAGACTGAGACGAAGGCATTCAGCAGCTCTGCCTTATCCACACCCTCTGTCACCAAGGCACCCATCCCATTCAGCAGTGGGCTTATATTGTCTCTAGTGTGGGTTCTGCCTGCAACAGATTTGAAAAGCCTTTTCTGTTGTCTTTGGCCTGCCTTGCAAGATTGAATTCCAAGGAGGCTTTAGCCTTTCTAGTAGCCTCCTTACATCCTCTGGCAACCATCTTACACCCCTCCCAGGTGGCCAGTCCACGATCTGTGGACTTTCTTCTTCCACTTGATTTTGTTCAGCAGCTCTCTACTTAACCATGCAGGTCTCCTGACTCCCCTTCTTGATTTCCTACTCACTGGAATGCTCTGATCCTAAGCTTGGAAGAAGTATTTCTTGAATATTAGCCAACTATCGTGGGCTGCTTTGCCTTGTCCCATGCTATTTCCCCTAGTAATTGCTTAAAGTGGCCAAATCTGGCCCTGCTGAAATCTAGAGTCGTGATCCTACCAAAATCTATAGGTGCAGATTTGATGTCTCTGGGCTAGTGGAGAGAAAGTGAAGGGTGAAAAGAGCAAGATTCAGTTCCTGCTGTTATTCTGCAATTTTGAATAAAACACCCAAGACCTACAGGCTCTGTTGCTTCATACTGTTAAAATCCAGGCAAGTAAACCTTGACATATTTGAAAACTATTTTGTATTTAAGGTTGATAAAACAATTTGGAAGTTATTTTAACAAGTAAAACAAACGTAAATAAGAAGTTTCAGAGGAAAAAAAAATCCTCAAAATATTTGAGGACACAATAAAGGAAACCTGTCTTCTTGCTAACACAGGTTATCTCCACAAGTTTGCTTTGGGGTCCAGAAATGAAGATATTTATTGGGTCATACACAGTCACACAAATGCTGACTTACTGAGATGAGCTGATATATGTAAAGTGGCAATAATTGTTCCTCTCCTCTTGAGATATATAATAATGAAGAAAATATTGTGAATTCTCTTAACAGTATGCAGGTTGTAATCTCTGAAAATATTTGCTCACTGTTCCTAGCAATGCAGCTTCTGCTGTCCAAATTAAGATTGTCAAACAAGCAGAGTTAATAGACTCTTCTCTGAAGTACCCATCCAGAATTAATGCTTTCCACAATACATTTGTTCCTTGTATTGAGTTGTAAAACTTAGTTCACCAATTTAGTCTAAATACAGGATCTAGTGTGGTTGCACTGCTGGTATGCAGCTGTACTGGTGATAACAGAACTGGAGGGAGAATGGGAGGAACTGGCATACTTCCTTTCATTTACTGGAATAAAAATGATGGAGGTAAAGTTCAAAATAATCTTCATGTTAATACTAATTATACTTCTAAAACCTTTTACTGTATGGATCACATTTTGATATGTAGTATCCTCTATTAATTGCATGGCATTTCTATGGGGAGGTAGTGCAATAAGGTGTTGGAGAATGTGACAAGGAATGGTGGTGTGGGTTTTTTTTTTTTTAATCCTCCAGTACTGTCTGGCAAGGTCACTGTCTGAATAGGTTGTCTGCTGGTAACCTTTAGTGTTGTACAAATAAGAGTTTAAAAGTTCAATTAAATATTCTAAATTCAAAGATAGGTCTTGTGGCTTTCCTTCTGCATTAGCATTTTCGATAGTCTTCAGATCAGTTTCTTGATTTGAAATTGTGCCTTCTGATACATTCCCTGTCTGGTCACATCTGGTAGTGTTATATTTTGCTGAAGCTGTTGCTGTTTTTGATGAATAGGAACTATTGCAATAACGTGTAGTGATGCTAATTCACATTCACTGGAAGTGCTGCTGCCTAGATACATAGTAGTTGTTCCAGGAGCCTCCATTCTGATAAAGACAAATATTCATGATGAAGACATGGCTGTTTTTTAACCCATTTGTTTCTTCAGCTCAAAATAACACTGTTTTGTTCCTAATGAAGAGAAGTGAGAGGATAGGTATATGGATAGAGGTTTTGAGGGTTTATATATATGACTTTAGTAATCTTGAAGTACTGTGAGACACTGGTTGGACATATATGAGGTATATTGTTTAGAAACCAAATCACGTATGTCATAATACATTCAAAGGAAGAATGTCTTGGATACTGTAATGCCAACATATCTCTCATATTTTGTGACTCTTTCCATCCATCCCCAGTATTAAGGCACTGTTTCCCTGAAAATAAAACCAGGAGCATTCCTGTGGTGGGAACTGGTGTGGTGGGTTAGGAACTGCACCCACCCACTGTTGAAGTTCACCAGACCAGCTCAGATGGCTTGGAAGCAAGATAAAGCTATACTTATACTATAGTATACTATACTATACTAGCAAGATAAAGCTATACTTTATACTATATTTACAAGCATATATACACAACACATTTACAAGTATTTACAACTATATACAAATTAGAAATAATGCAGAAATCCAAATTCCCTCCCAGACAAAGAAACTGCCCAGAAGGGACTCAAATCCACCCTCTCTCTCTCCCTCTCTTTCCAGACAGGAAAAAAGCCAAAAGAATCAGCAAAGCTTTGTTATGTGGAAATGTTAGCTAGGGTTAGTGGAAGGGATTACAGAGAAGAGATCCATTGCTGAGGAGAGAAGGCAAAAGAGGAACAAATTGTTTACATTTTGCCTTTTTATCCCTTTTAGCAATCCAGTGAATGATACAGACTTTATTCTTATTTTCTTTTCACAACCAATGATCTAATTTCTCTCATTAAAATATTCCAATTAGCCTCAAACCAGCATAGTTTCTTAATTGACTGTTGGATTCATGTGGTGGTGCACCATGAATGCACAGAACTGCACCAAGCTGGACACCTGCAGACTGTCATTAAGTTTAAAACTACTTAGTTGCAATCCACCCAGTTGAATTTTCAGCCTTCCAAATCTTGAAGACTATTTATTCCAGAGTGGGTTTAGTGTCTTACTGTAGTGTTTACAGGCTTTACCAAAATAGTTTTAATTGAAAAAATAAAAATTAGAGTAACTCTAATCATTTAGGGCTTTTTACTTGCTTGCCTGTGGGAGCCTGTGCATGAGTATGCAGTTGGTTATCACAAATGCAGTTTTCTGCTGCTAAGTGTTTTTGTAAGAGTTTTGGAGATCATATTAAGAAACATTGTTCTAAGGTGTTCCCTTGGAGTTGGGATATCTGACAAGAAAAATTGATAGAAAGAGATGTAAGAAGAGAAAAAAACATTCCACCAATATATTAGCAACTTGGAGGTGACCATCTATAACGGCAGAGGTTAGGTGCTGGAATCTGTATTGCCTGGCATTTAAAAATGAAAATAGGTTATCTTTCTTTGAATGAAGAAAATAATTGACCCTACTTGTGTCACACAAGTTCTGCTGGATCTGAGTTAATATGAAGTTTCCTTTAGCTGTGGAGCTACAGGCTTCAGTTTCAGAGCACTGCCGTGGAAGGGGTAATTGGCTACTCTGAGACGATATTTCAAAAATATTAACATATAGTTTATTAATATTAAATAATCGGAACTCGCACCACCCCGACCACCATTTAATAATAATAACAGGCTCTTTGCAACGTTATGGAAACTATATACAGGTTATAACAGGATCTGGAAATAACCATTAAATATATACATTAACTAAATTCAAATTAAACTGGCAGAGAAGGCTTTGCGGTCAGTATATCGCTAGCGGCCAGTACGCCGCTTGCTCGCTAGATGGACACAAGGAGCAACTTTCTGCTTATGGCAGAAGGCAATTAATAGTTACAAGAGGCTTTGGTATTTACTCGAAAGAGGTATTATCTGACAGTACCCAAGGCTCGTGGCGGGGTTGCTGTCGGTAGCCGTCAGTGGCTTTAGAGTTTCCCCAGGCTACTGGGCGCTGGAGAAAGGAGAGAGACGATCTCTGACCTGGTCCTGGCTTTCTTGGCAGCAGGCTCTCATGTGCAGGCAGATGTCTTGTCTCGGTGTACAGTCTGGGCACGGTATCATGCTGGCTGTGCAGGCTGAATGCGTGGAGGCAGCAGGCACAGATGCAAGCAGACACACCTTGTAATGGCGAAAGGCAGGCACCCTGTGTTCCCTGCTCCTTTTATCCAATACAGCCCGAAGATCAATGGGCCCTTGGACACGAGATAGCCAATCAAATGGCAGTTAGCCAAGATTTGGCCATATTGGGTGAAGCCGTAGGCTTGCTTTACCCTTTTCTGGGCAGATCACAGGCCTTGCATAAGGCAACCGTTGTGCACCCTGTTTACCGCAGTTGCTGGGCTGACCCCAGACCCCAGACTTAGTGGCGCCAGGTCCTTTGTCCCTTTTCCCACGGTTGCTCTCCCCAAAACAGAAGGAGGGAGAGCAGAAAAACATGCCTGGGCAAGCCAGGACATGCACAAGCCTAATTTGGCCTGTTTAGGCCTACCACGACAAGCACTCACCTCTGATTTTGATCTCCAGCGTTGCTGCTGAGTGGCCATTGTGTTTAGGATTCTGACAACCAGCAAGTCAGAAAGTGAGAGGACTGCTTTGGTGTATTCATAATACCATGCTTTGTTTATTTAGCTGTATTGGAATTAGATAAGCTGGTTATTTGATCGGCCTTTTGCTCTTCAGAAGCAATTTGACGTGTGTTTTGTCTCATTTGACTTCCCAGCTTCAATCTTCTTGCTGTAGTTGGCAACTGTTAATTTGAACCAAACTGAGAAAATGATGGAGATCTTCTTTTGTAATGGCAATTTGCTAATCTGATTTCTTTGTCCACAGAGAAGGGGAATTTGCTCTCAAAATAGCTTCTCTTTGTTCTATCTATAGTACCCTTCAGGGCCTTTTAAAAATGGTGACTGTGAGTTACCATACAACAAGTACAGAAAATGTATAGGAGAGAAAAGAATGTAAGAGAAAATAAAACTGTATTCCAGCAAAATTGTACTATAGAACAGAATGGGAAAACAGGAAAACTGAGTTTCTGTTCATCTTCTAAGGGAGAATTTTGTAATCTTTTACATGACTTTGCTCCTAGTTGTTATCCAGAGAATGACTAGTTAAAGTTTGGATGAAGAACAATTACCTTCTATCTAAATACATACCTCGTTGCAGGCTGCTTTTAAAGGGCTTATTAAAATGCATATTACAATTTGATATAATACATTTAGTTATGGATTACTGGAGTATGTTTCAGGTTTACTGGTCACCAGTTTTCCATATGAAATTAACGTAACAAAAAAAGAACCTGGTAAACAATAAGCAATCAACTTGAATGTTCTTATACCACCAGTTATGGACTGCCTGCTTGTTTTTCTAACTCATATGACCTGCTATGGTTTATTTGCATTCTGATATTATAAACTTATTTTATAAAGTGTGCTTCTCTATAGTTTAGGAATTAACCCTGGTACCTCTTGGCAAAGAAAACTTCTAAGAGTTGTATATCTAAGAAATTACACCCCACCCCCACCCCAATTTAAAAAACCAGATATTTAATTCCAATTTACCCATATTGGTTCTGTTGTTCTCAGTAACTAGCATTGCTAAGTTATGCCTTTTAAAGTGCTGATGCTTCATTGCAATGTCCTTTATTTGAGGTGAGACACTGGAACAGCTTGCCCAGGGAATTGGTGGAAGCCCCATCCCTGGAAGTTTTTAAGGCCAGGCTGAACAGGGCTCTGAGCAATCTGATTTAGTGTGAGGTGTCCCTGCCCATGGCAGGGGGGGGTGGGACTAGATGATCCTTGAGGTCCCTTCCAGCCCTGAGAAGCAATTGCTTGTGGATTTCCCAAAAGCTCCAGTGACACAGGCAGACACCATCTCATTTTGAGATAACAGTTAATGGAGAAATTAATTTGCACAAACTGTAGATGGAGTGAGGGCAGAATCTCTTCAAACAGATATGTTGTGCTTTCCCAGGATATCCCAGATTTGACTTGATTCTGGAAACTGGTATTAGTAACACTAAATCAATTTCAAAGCATCCCTATAAAATCAGAGGCTTTTCAAGTAAGCATCTTAGAGCCAGTAAGAGTTTCCCCTTTCAGATGTGGCTTTGAGAAATCCAAACTGTGCACAAGAACTAAGTATTAACCTACTTCAGGGGGTCTCTACAACACAGGAGGTACTCTTAGCAAGATAATTACCAGATAAGATCTCACATCATTCTCCTGGAGAAACTGTCTGCTCATGGCTTGAATGGGTGGATGCTTCACTGGGTTAAAAACTGGCTGGATACCTGTGACCAAAGTATGGTGGTGAATGGAGTTAAATCCAGTTGGCAGCTGATCACAAGTGTTGCTCCCTAAGGCTTAGTTTGGGGGCCAGTCTTGTTTGATATCTTTATCAATGAAGTGGATGAGGGGATTGAGTGCACCCTCAGTAAGTTTACAGACAACATCAAATTTGATGGGAGTGTTGATCTGCTCAGAGGCTTTGCAGAGGGATCTGGACAGGGTGGGTTAATGGGACAAGGTCAGTTGTATGACCTTTAACAAGACTAATTGTCAGGTCCTGCACTTGGGTTACAACAACCCCGTGCAATGCTACAAGCTAGGGGCAGAGTGGCTGGAAAGCTGCCTGGCAGAAAAGGACCTTGGGGCATTGGTTGACACCCAGCTGAACACAGAGCAATGTGCTCAGGTGTCCAAGAAGGCCAGCAGCACCCTGACCTATATCAGGAATATATGGCCAGCAGAAGTAGCGAACGGATCGTGTCCCTGTACTCAGCACTGGTGGGGCTACACCTTGAGTACTGTGTTCAGTTTTGGGCCCCTCACTACAAGAAGGACATTGAGTTGCTGGAGCACATCTGGAGAAGGGCAGTGAAGCTGGTGAGAGGGCTGGAAAGCAAGTCTTATGAGGAACCAGGTTTGTTTAGTTTGGAGAAGAGGAGGCTGAGGAGAGACCTTACTGCTCTCTACAACTACCTTAAAGAAGGTTGTAGTGAGGTGGGAGTTGGTCTCTTTTCCCTAGGACCAAAAGATGAGAGGAAATGGCCTCACTGTTCTTAACTGCACGTCTGTATATCCACCTGTGAAAACAGGAATTTGACAATCTTTTCTAGGCTGTTGCCTCACAAACTTGTCTCTTGTCTTATTTTGTCCAAATTAAACTCTTTGACCAACTTTCTGGTATGTCCTCCTTATCTGCAAAACTGAAGGGGAACACCAACCTTCAGGTAGCCCATGTGTCCAGCTCTCTTCATCTCCTTGTTGAAGCTCCAGGCAGATGCGTTTGGTTTTTACCCTGTGGCATTCCTGTATGTCCCCCTAGGCTGGGAAAGTGGAAAGTCTTTATAAACAGCCCCAAACTTTCATTATCTTCCAAATCCCTGCTTAATATTCTTCTTAACTATGACTAATGCATGAGACAGCATGAGCACAGTCTCCTGAGATCAAGCTGAGCAATGCTGGTTGTTTTATTTCCCCCCTTGATCTGTGTGCATTAATTTGCTCTGTACTTGCAATGTAAGTCATCTGGGGCAGAGACAAGTAGCATAAACAACTTAAAAGTGCTACAGCAAAACAGTTGATAAGTAATGATTTTGGAAGGCTGTCATGTCTGGAAGACTTTGAAGTAATGGCCTCTGATGTGTGGATGCTACAGAGCACATGCCTTTGGCTGAAGTATGAGATGTTACAGGGTTTTGCATTCCATTACTTCAGTGAAAGCTTTCTCTTATTTTGTAGAAATCTTTATAGTTTCTCAGTTAAATGATTCGTATATCAATGGTATCTATGGGTAGCACAGAATGGATGATAAATATTGAAACAGGATGTGGAAGTGATTCATATTTCATGAACCCTGGTTCTGACCTCCTCACAATTACCAGAACAAATTACATTAATTACACCAAATTGCATGACAGGTGGAGGAAGTTGTCATTAGTATCCATTACATACAGCAATACAGAAAGAAATTGCCTGGTTTGCTGCAGTAATTGACTGTAAACATGACCAGTCTTACATAACAGCAATGCCTCCTCAGAAGGTGATGGTACTTTTGTTTGTGCAGTTTTCACGTGAAAATGGCTTACTTATTTCAGAATAAAAAGGTTGTTCCTAGGCAATGAAAATCAATGAAGCCTGGATTATTGTGGATTAGGGTCCCCTGTGCTGACTATCGCAGCATAGTTTCCACCTCCTCCCACGTCCTCTGTAGCACCCTTGAGCGGTCAAAAGGAAGCAGTAATGTGGGTGCCTGCAGTGATGTATGCTGACCTCCTGCCAGTGCACTTGTGCCAGCTGTGTGGGCAGCTGCAGAGGCCACCTGTCCTCTCCTGGGTCAGGCAAGGAGTTCCCTGTCTTTCCCTCTATTGCTGACTGCTGGTCTTCAAGAAACCTGTGGGAATGCAGTTGTTTACAGGACTTCCAGTACTTCTAAAATTTGGGTTAATAATAATTAGGTGAGAGATGCTATCTTGACATAAACCTTGTTTCCCTAGGCAAAGAAAAAAACAGTCAAGACATTGTTGTATGAAGGTCAGCATTGCAAAATGTGGACGTGAGAGCCATCTAGCAGGGCCAGACAGTATGTGAGAGACTGCCATAGCAGGACATTATGTTCCACCAAGAGCCCCAACAGCCACTACTGCCGTGTGGGTATCATACCTGCTTTTCCTATTTAGTCACAGTGCCATTTTCATGAGGTGAAAGACTGTGATGAGAAAGGGACATATTCTGGTATGTGCAAGTTTACTTAGTGCTTGTCATAGCTGAATTGTTTACTAAGCATGTCAGAAATTCATATTTTACCAAAAATTACTTTTTCTTCAGTTTTTTTTTCAATGGGAGAAAGAAGCTGAGTGGCATAGATAAGATCTTGTTTCTCCCCTTTGTTTTCTAAAGCCTTTCACTTTGTTTTCTAAAGCCTTTCACTTTGTTCTTCCCTGTAGAGCTTTTGGTGCATGCTTTCATTTTGCTCTTTTTCCTTGTTTTGTTATTCATACTTGAAGTTTGACTTCTGATGTTGGTTTCTCCTAAGAAAAATAATTTTAGTGTAAATCTTTCAAGGTATTATCACCAAAAAAAAAAAAATCATATGAAAAAGAACTGAGCAACTCCCTTTGAATAAACTTCTACAAGACTTCTGATTGTCTGTGAAGGGTTCAGAGAATGTGACTCTAATAACATATTTTAGAGACCTTTTTTTTCCCCCATTATCCCTATTATTCCATTTGCTTTGTAGACTGTTTTTATTCAGCAGAGTGATTCAAGTAGCTTAGAAAAAATGGAGACATCTTCCTTTTCTGGATGTCTGAGCAGAGCAGGCTGAATTTGGATATGATTTATACATTGACTTTTAAAATATTAGCACAGCTTTTCTTTAAAAGGCATAGCTAGATTTTTCATATAGCACTTAAACTGATGAGCAGTAGATCTCTGCATACCTATGAGGACTGATGCCTGAGATCCTGCTAAATTAACTGATCCTCAGTAGACTCTTTTGTTGAGATTCAGTCTTATGGATCAGCTTCATGAAGGACCATCTGCAAGAGTAATGTGTGCAGGTATTTGCTTGCACATATGTACTTTTTTCCATGATAGTCATGAGGAGAAGGACTTGAGGGTGTTAGCTGATGACACGAGCCAGAAATGTGTGCTTGCAGCCCAGAAGGCCAACCATGTCCTGGGCTGCATCGAAAGAAGCATGACCAGCAGGTCAAAAGGGGTGATTGTCTGCTCTTGTGAGAACCCACCTGCAGTACAGCACCCAATTCTGGGGGCCCCAACAAAAGGGCATCAGGCTTTTGGAATGGGGTCAAGGGAAGGCCATGAAGGTAATCAGAGAGCTGGAGTACCTGCCCTATGAGGACAGGATGTGAGAGTTTGGGTCACTCCAGAGAAGAGAAGGCTTTGAGAGACCTTGTAGAAGCCTTCCAGTACATGAAAGGGATCTACAAGAAGCTGGGAAGAGACTTTTTACTAGGGCTTGCAGTGATACAGTGATGAGTAATGGCTTTAAGCTGGAAGGCAGTAGATTTAGATTGGCTATTAGAAATAAATTCTTTACAGTGAGGGGGGTGAGATGCTGAAACAGGTTGCACAGGGAAGTTGTGAACAACCACTCCCTGGAAGCATTCAGGGCTGGCTTGGATGGGGCCTTGAGCAACCCTGTCCAGAGGAAGCTGTCCTTGCCCATGCTAGGAGNTCTGCTCTTGTGAGAACCCACCTGCAGTACAGCACCCAATTCTGGGGGCCCCAACAAAAGGGCATCAGGCTTTTGGAATGGGGTCAAGGGAAGGCCATGAAGGTAATCAGAGAGCTGGAGTACCTGCCCTATGAGGACAGGATGTGAGAGTTTGGGTCACTCCAGAGAAGAGAAGGCTTTGAGAGACCTTGTAGAAGCCTTCCAGTACATGAAAGGGATCTACAAGAAGCTGGGAAGAGACTTTTTACTAGGGCTTGCAGTGATACAGTGATGAGTAATGGCTTTAAGCTGGAAGGCAGTAGATTTAGATTGGCTATTAGAAATAAATTCTTTACAGTGAGGGGGGTGAGATGCTGAAACAGGTTGCACAGGGAAGTTGTGAACAACCACTCCCTGGAAGCATTCAGGGCTGGCTTGGATGGGGCCTTGAGCAACCCTGTCCAGAGGAAGCTGTCCTTGCCCATGCTAGGAGGGTTGTAACCAGATGGTCTTTAAGGTCCCTTCCAACCCAACCCATTCTATGACTGTATGATAACAACCCATCAAACTTTCATAAATCCCAGTTTGTTTCCAAAGTAGGTGAATGTACAATGTGATAGATGTGAAAACCTCAGCCATTTAAAAAAATAGGGTCCTACCTTAAAAAATGCAATGATGGAGCAGTTATTGTCACATCAGCTCTGTAGTTTCAAAAATGTAGTAAAACCTCATAAACTAAGTGAAGGACATAACTGAGAAATTGATGCATCTCAAATCTTTGCAAAAAAGACAACAGATTCATGTCAGAGGAGACAGTGGAGAGAAGAGGTGAGAATAAAGGCTTAAGAAAAAGAGAAAAAACCCCACAAAAATAACAAAAATATGCACAGCAGTATCCAACACAGCAGCCTCAGAGGAAGAGATGTTGCTAGTGTGAGTGTCTGTGAAGTGGCCTAGGACTTCAGCCCAGGACCAACCTCAAACTGAGGATCCCACAGAAGGAACACTGTAACTTCTCTTTCATCATTACCTAGAGAATGTCTTTAAACAATTCAGGGTTAGTGTACAATTAAAAAACCTTTATTCAGCCTGGAGAAGACTCAGGGGAGACTTAATAGAGGCTTTCCAGTCCCTGAAAGGGGTCTACAAGAAAGGCTGGGAAGGGACTGTTTACTAAAACCTGTAGTGACAGGATGAGAGGCAATGGTTTGAAGTTAGAGAAGAGTAGATTTAGGTTGAACGTTTTGAGGAAGTTCTTTACCACGAGGGTAGTGGAACACTGGAACAGGTTCCCCAGGGAGGTAGTTGAGGCCCCATCCGTGGAGATACTCAAGATCAAGCTCAAAAGGGCTCTGGGAAACCTGATGTAAAGGAGGATATCCCTGCCTACTGCAGGGGACTGGGACTAGATGACTTTTGGAGGTCCCTTCCAGCCCAAACCATACTATGACTCTGTGATTCTGTGCTTTGGACTGATGGCCCAGCACTTCAGCTTGTGGAATAAATGATGTATTTCTGCTACAGGTGATATCAGTAGGTATTAGTACAGGAGAATTAATAGGTATATGATGAGATTTCAGCAAGAGCTAAACGTACATATCACAGAGGTGGAAATCCTGGAGAAAGGAGTAAGGTTTGTGCTTTGCCTTGCATAGACTGAAGCATGTATTTGCTGGATCTATGCAGAGGAAACTTTTCTTTTTGAGGCTACCAGGAGCATTAGGAGAATTTGCCTTACACATGTAATCAGATTTGGAAGGTTTTTTGCATTATAACAAATGCACACCTTTATTAAGCTATGGTTTGTAATCCAGACCTTCAGCGTCGTTTGAAATGTCACCTGCATGTGCCAGCCCAAGATGGAGAGTAGAATGTATGGTGTATAGGATTTAGCCATTTCACACTAAATTAAATGGGACTCCTGAAACCTTTTGAAACTGTATTTTTGAATTTCTTGATTTTTAGCTTACTTTACAAATGTTAGGTCTTGTTGCCCTTTTCCTGGAAAATGTCCTTTCTGTGCTGGGGGATATGTTATCACAATTTTCATTTGAGGGAGCATTGAGCTGTAGTACTTAGTACCACTGACTGCTGTATAGTCACTTAAATCCACTTTAATGATTTTTTGTAATATAAATGTTTTAAGTCTAATAGCATTTATTTTAGCGTTTCCTGATTCCAGGCATGTGTAAGGAAGGTGGGGTACGTAATACGTCTGACCAGATAACTGTTTTTACAAATTATGTTCATTCTTCTTTATTTAGCTGGGAAATGAAGGGGGTTCAGTGTAGTTCAAGGAAAGCATTGTGGTAAACAGACAGCTTAAATGTGAGCAGTGTAAAGAGCAGCAGCTTGCAGAAATATTGCTATAGATACTAAGACCGTATCCTGCCTCGCTACGGACCACACATAATTGAATCATGTTCAATAGAAGGCCATTACAAAACAGAGCTGATTTGCAATGCTAATGTGGTGAAGACAGCTGTCACTGGGAATTAAATATGATCATTCAAAGCCTGAATAAATGAGGTGCCCATTATCTACTGGCTCTGCTGCAGCTTGCTTAAAGAACACAAATAAATGATACTGTCTCAATAACCAGCTCAGTTTTGTCTTCTAGCCATAGAAATATGAAGAAGACAGAGGGAAGAGGGAGGGCACACAACAACATCAACAACAAAAAGCAGAGTCAATTTACAAAGACATGCAGAGAACCAGTGCCCTAGGACTCCATTTCAACAGAACAGTATTTGTGGAAAAAATGGGGGAAAAGCTCTTTAACCAAGCTAATGTGTTTTAGTGCAGAGCAGGCATACCTATTTGCAAAGAAACAATGAAAAACCCAGGTGTTTAAAAATCACAGTCAGTGATATTCTGAAAGAAATCAGTCAGAGAATCCAAAATGTCAGACAAACCGGTACGGTTTGCCGAGAGTGATAAAGCATAGGTTAAGGCAAACTTATTTTCACCCCCTGCTTTGAATGTTGGAAGGTATTTTGATTCAGTTTTAATGTGAACTATAATCTACACACAATGAAAATGCTAATTAAGGTGGAAGAAATTTGCATTTGTTTGAAGAAGAAAAATCTGGAAAGTTTGTGTCATTTCACAGACAGCATGAAAAACAACACTGGTGAGAAGAAAGAAAAGGAAAAGTTAATATAAAAATTAAGATTTTTTTTCTACTTTGGATGAGACTGTCACTGCCAATTTACTAGTCCCTGACACAGCTAGTTTGGTCCTAAGTGGAATTCTTCTAGTTCAAGCTGCACATGGGCAGTGCTGTGAAATAACTGAACCTAAGCAAGACCTGTGCAGTGCTGGCAATCCACATTCCAGAGGTGAGCATCCTGCAGCTGGCCTGCTCTGTGTCCAGCTGAGCAGCTGCTTGGGCCATGGTGCTGGGATGCTGGCAGAGAGGAGCACTGACTGCTGTGGTGACAAGCACTGTCTTAATTGGTATTTAGTCACCAGCTCATGTCTGTAGAAAATAACATGCAGAATTTGTGCTTTAAAGGAGGATGGAGAGAGAAGATGGAGAAATAACTTGCAGAAATTATATTGATAACAGTATGCATCTGTGCAAGTGCTTCTTTAGACCTGTGATATCCATGAAAGACAATCAAATATCAAATATAGAGCTACTTTTCTTTCATCAGTGTGTTTGCCCACTCACTGTCTCTTTGCAATGTTTTACGTTCAGCTGGCAAAGCCTGGAATGTCCAAAATAGGCTGGGCTAAGTGGGAGCAAAGAATCTGAGGACAGCTATGATTCATAATGCGGTGTCCTGGGGCAAGTGACTGGTCTGAGACCTGTTGCAGCCCTGTATAAGTATGAAACAGGCAACCAATTTCACAATGGAGCTGGCTGCACACATGAGAAATACTAGTCTAGGGCAGTGAACTAATCACAAAGGAGATATAGGTATGAGCAAGAGATTGGCATGTTTACTGTACAAACCTAGCAAAAATATGAGGGCTTAGAAGGTATNGATACTGTGATACTGTATATGGCTGTGAAAAATTGTATATGATGTAACATTAAATACCAGCAAGTGTAAGGTCACACATGTGGCACAGGAAATCCAATTAGCAGGACATCCAAACTGTGGATTAGCTCCTTAGAAGTCAGCAAGTTTAGGAATAAGTGGAGTTTAATGACAACAAAAACAAATGTGAAGTTGCAGGTGGAAGCAAGGGCTGGTTTTGGTGAAATGTACTGTGAGTCAGTGCAAAAGAAAAGCAGCAGTGTTCCCGTGATGTTAATGCATCTGCACTTGAAATGCTGCTTTTGCTTATGTCCTCACATGTACTGAAATGCTTATGAAGACAAAAAGGATGCATAGTACAAGGGAAAAACTTAATACAGAGTACATGTGGAATGACCAATAGCATCTTTTTAAAACTCAGAGAATTTAGTGACACGAATAAGTCAAGCTATATCTGAAGAAGTAGAAGTATTTCTATTTTGAAAGAAATCCTAAACGTAAGAGACACCAGCATAAAGCAGGTGAGAGGAGTTTCAAGGCCAGCATCCTTGATAGCTAAACATTTTACAGGCAAACTTCTCCTGTGAAATAAAATAGAGCAAGGCCAAAGAAATAGAGAACTGAAATTACTATTTTAATTTCCCTCATCTGTCATTTACCTGATAACTATACCGTTTGCAAAACACTTAGCTGTGAGCCACTAAATAGAAGGCCTATTGTGCCCTGCCGTGAGAATATCTTTAATGGACTCTCTATTTTCACAGTGGAGCTTGGGGTTTAGTATTTTTCCTGTTTTAAAACCCAGGGAGGGAAAACCTTACATTCACTGTCTTGAAACTCTGTGGGTACAATATAGCACCTGTACATTTAATATGAAAGCCTTTGATTATGTTTAGCTGAGGGGGGTTCTTCTTCCCTGCCCCATTCCTTCCTGCATTCCCTGTAGATTAAGGCATTTTGCCACTTCAGGAGTTCCAAAATATATTTTAATTGCTAGGTAATTTTGTCTGCAAGACTCTGATTGATGCAGATTTGTTGTGTGTGGGTTTTTTTGTTTTGTTTTTTTTTTTTTCCCCCCAAATGTAACTGCCAGCACCACAGGTGATACAGAGACAGAGAATGAAAGAAGGCATGGGCAAATTGTCATACACTGTGTGATGGTGCAGCACTGCACCTGGTGGTATGAGACCTCTCACAGGTAGGTGAAATGTGCACAGTAAGTAAGGCCTCTCAAATGCACTTCTCTGGCTCTGGTCCTTCCTTGGTGAGACTCAGTGCAGAGAGACTGANTACCCCAGGCTCTGCCTTAAGTGCAAGGTGAGTTTGGAGGATTGGCCAGGGGGATTAGAAGGAGAGTGGTTAGTTAGGTTAGCAGAGAGGCCAGCAGACAAAACCCACAGCTAGAGAGAGAGAGAAATGAGACTCTCTGTGTTATCTATGTTTGTGTTCTTTTTCTTATACATCTCAGCAAGCCTATGAGTGAAGTAGACATCACCATTGTTTGCTTTTCTCAGCTATTAATCTAATTATTTTCATAAAAATATTCCAATTAGCCTCAAACCAGCACACTGTGCAAACTACCCTGGGTGATCCTGCCTTGGCAGGGAGGTTGGTCTCGATGATCTCTGGAGGTCCTTTCCAACCTCTAAAGTTCTGTGATTCTGTGATTCCTCTGAGATCCCTTCATTCTTCCCATCTCACAGCCCACATGGCCACAGCACAATCTTTTCTTCCCCTTTTTATTAGATGCTTTTCCTACAGACAGATGTTTATGTCTGTATGACCAGCACTTTTGCTGCCAATATTACTGTGGGGCTTTTATAATGCAGGGGCTACTATGTTTACAGCAGGAAACGTTTCATTTGACAGCTTTGTCTGCAGAAAAACCTTTCATGCATCACTGCATGAACAAACAATCATAGAGTGGTTTGGGTCTGAAGGGATCTCCAAAGGTCATCTAGTCCAAACCCCTCTGCAGTAAGCAGGGGCATCCTCAACTAAACCAGGTTGCCCATAGCCCTGTTGAGTCTTGCCTTGAATATCTCCAGGGATGGGGCCCCAACCACCTCCCTGGGCAACCTGTTCCAGTGTTCCATTACCCTCATGGTAAAGAACTTGTTCCTAACATCCATTCTAAATCTACTTTTCCCTAGTTTGAAGCCATCGCCCCTTGTCCTATCACTACAGGTCTTTGCAAACAGCTCTCTCCATCCTTCATGTAGGCACCCTTCAGGTACTGGAAGGTCATTATTAGGTCTCCCTGGAGCCTCCTCTTCTCCAGGCTGAACATCCTTGAATACCTCCAGGGAGCTACAAAGAAAGCTAGGAAAATTCAACGTTTCCCCTTCTTTAATAAAGCATTTCATGTTTTCATGTTTTCAGGGTTGGAACTAGATGATCTTTGAGGTCCCTTCCAACCTTACCATTCTATGATTCTCTGTCATATTATTGCAACATTTAAAACTGGAGACATGGCAAATGGCAAGCAGTTAGTATCCTTGCCAAGTGGAAGTATGGCTCATCTACAAGGTACCCTGGTAGCGGTTTGAAATCAAACTTTAGTGCTGCTTAATAAATGGCTGTTCTGCTAATAAAGGAATGTTCTATGACAAGATGACCCCCTTAGTGAATGAGGGAAAGTCTGTGAGTATTGGCCACCTCTACTTTGGTAAAACTTGTAATACTATTTCCCACAGCCTTCTTCTGGAGGAACTCATGGCTCAGACAAGCCTACCCTTTGCTGGGTGAAAAAATGGCTGGATGGCTGAGCCCAAAGCATGGTGGTGAATGGAGTGAAATACAGTTGGCAGCTGGTCACAAGTGGTGTTTCCCAGGGCTCAGTACTTGGGGTAGCTCTGTTTAATATCTTTACCAGTGATCTGGATGAGTGGATCCAGTGTACTCTCAGTAAATTTGCAGATGATATCAAGCCATTGAATTGATTGAGGGTAGGACAGCTCTGCAGAGGTATCTGGACAGGCTGGATAAATGGGCCAAGGCCAATATTATGAGGTTCATGAGATCCAAATGCTGTCCTGCATGCAATGCTACAGGCTTGCAAAAGTGTGGCTGAAAAGCTGTCTAGTGGAAAAGAGTCTGGGAGTGTTGCTTGACAGCTGACTGAACATGAGCCAGCCAAGAAGGCCAAGAGCACCCTGACTTCTATCAAAAACAGCATAGCCAGCAATTTCACCCTCTGCTTGGCACTGGTGAGACTGCTTTGAATACTGTGTTCCTTTTTGGGCCACTCACTACAAGAAAGATGTTGAGGTGCTGGGGCATGTCCCACTAGAATAGGTCACTCAAGGCCTCATCCAACCTGACCTGGCCTTGAACACCTCCAGGGAGGGAGCTGCCACAACCTCCCTGGGCAACCTGTGCCAGTGTCTCACCACCCTCACTGTAAATAGCTTCTTCCTAACATCCAGTTTAAATCTCTCCTCTTCCAGTTTAAACCCATTGCCCCTCGTCCTGTCATTACAAGACCTTGTCAATAGTCCCTCCCCAGCCTTCCTGCAGGCCCCCTTCAGATATTGGAAGGCTACTACAAGATCTCCTAGAAGCCTTCTCTTCTCCAGGCTGAAGTGCCCCATAGGAGGGATGCTCCAGCCCTCTGATCATCTTCTTGGCACTCCTCTGGATTCACTCCAACAGTTCAATGTCCTTCTTGTGTTGGGGACTCCAGGACTGTACACAGGTGGGGTCTCTCAGCCAATTTAGGGTGATGTTGTCTCAGCACAGAGAGAAAGAAAGAATCACAAAGCCCTTTATTAGAAAAAGTAAATTTAAATTGTCTCTGGTATGTGTAATGAATCAAGTGCATAAGGTGCTTGGAATGTAACAGCAGTTGCCATTGCAACTTCAAGATATATACTTGATTTGTATCAGGGGAGCTATGAGAAAAATAAAAGTGCATAATCTAGGTAAAAAATAACCCCCCAGGAATCTATATGGATGCATCCTACAACAGGCAAGGGTTTTGTCCCCATCCATCTGCCTCCCCTTTGACATTAATAACAGTGCTAGCAAAGCTTGATTTCATGAAATCTTTGGCATTATGCTTGAACTGCAATACTCCCAGTTCCCTCCTGTTCCCCTTATACCTCCTTACCCTGCTGAAAGAAAAGGGACAAAGCATGTATGGATACAGTATTTGCTATTTTACTCAAAATCAGAGCACTTGTAGCTAAAGACCAGGGGTTAGAGCAACAGGTAGTGTTACTCTCAGTAGCTGAAGCACTTATTGCATATTTCAATTTTAAGTAACCTGAATTCTCTCACATTCTTGCTTCTAGTCCCTATTACTTTCAGTTCCTCTTGCATGCAGATGCAATTTGGGGGGGAATTTATTTCCAGGTTTTGACTGCATTTATTTGCCTGCGTTGTGTATTTAAGTACTAGAGGCTGAATTTTCCAAAGTATCCTCTTCCTCCTGATTCCTAGATCTTGTTTTATCTCCTGTATTATCCAGAACACTTAAGAAAGAAGATAATGATGGTGTTGCTACCAGGTAGGAATGGAGTAAAATCCATTAAGGAATGCAATCTGTACCTACAATGGAAACATGGTGTGTTTTGTGCTTGGGTGTTTTCAGACTTGTATAACTCAAGGATTAAACCAGCATTTACCATAGCAAACAGTAAGTAATTGATGGAGACTAATTGCAGGACCTTATAAGCAATGATTGTTGTTAAACATGGATCTTTATTGCTTAATTTTTGCATAGCACTGCAGAACTCACTTGAGATTTAACATTTCAGAACAAGACAACTCTGCTGTTTCCTAAGTCCCTGACTGGACATAGCTCTGACCTAGGGCTTCAGCTATTGCCCTGCTCTAGAGGCTGTACAAGAGACGTAATACAAAGTGAGTGGAACTTCATAAAATCTCCAAAACCTTTGAGTTGGAAACTCATGTGCTTAGGTACCTACATATTCTGGCAACCATTACCTTTTTCCTGCTGTATGTAGATGGATGCAATTTGGCTAGTTAAAGCCCAGCCTCAACATGCTGAGTAGGTTTAACATAGTCGTTTGAACTTCAGTTGTTAATCCTCTGCATAAGTTGTCATTTATTTCCTTTTCTCATTGTGCATTAGCATGAATAGAGTAAGTGTTGTGCTCAAAATGTTGATAAGGTTGGATATACAGCTATGAGGCTGTTGCACAGCAACAATGTGTACTATCTTTAGCTTACAAGACCACTGTAATTTTTGTGTGTTATACTCTAAATAGGAAAGTAAACTGCCATGGAAGGTCTTCAGTAGAGCTGAAGCATTTTTTCAGTCATTCCATGTCTATCCCAAATGGTCTAAATCATGTAACATTTCCTGCCAATTTTAATTAAAAAAAAAAAGAAAAAAAAAAAAAAAAAGAAATCCCAGCAACTTCAAGCTAATTAGCTAATTAGGGGGCATAAAGTGTTCTTTCTGTCCCTTTCTATTTTTATTCTTATTTATTTCTGAAGTGTGAATAGGGTGGAAAATCCATCCACTAAAAGGGAGATGGAGATAATTGAACTCTTTTCATACAGTCCCAGGTAGAAATCAAATCCAAGACCCAGAGGTGAAAGGTGAGCTCTGTAACTACTATACCAAACTGTTCATGGTAATTATCTGCATGAGCATAATTATTAACATTTCAATTACACTCACAGTATTACATCTCTCCAGGGGGTTTAACTCCACTGATTTTCAACTTGTCTTGTATTTTTGGTAGACATCCAATTGGAACAATGTTGCTGGATAGTATTTTTGACACAAAAGAGTAACATACTTTTCAGAATATGTGATATATATGTTTTGGACTCAATGAGATTAGTGTGCTTCCAGATTTTGATTGCTTGGTAAACACTACTTGGCATAGCAAGGTAGCTATTTCAATAGATTTAAATAACTTATTACACAAGAAATAAAGAAAACTGCATCCAGACTCTTCTCTCATAAAACCTAAAGCTTGAAACTGTGACCTAAATGAGTAGTATTCACTCTTTGTCTACCATCTTATAACTTCTGACCCTTCCCCTAAAATTCACTTAGCCAATGCATGAAGCCAAATGATTTACCTGTTTTAAAATATTTTCAGTTTATATATATTTTTGACTGTTTCTGAGTATTCAAAACTAAAATGCTGTAGAAAATAAGGATTTATTTATATTCAGTAGGAACCACATGAGATATTTCCATGCCTTTATTATAATACTATATAATCATCTTTAGTGCTTGTACATTATGGTTGAGTTCTAGTTACTTGGTGTTTGGGCATCTCTAAGTAAAGGTACCGTATTATTCTGTATTTATAAAAGTAGTATGTTCAGAAAATGATAATGAGAGAGACCAGACTATCAGGGAGAGGAATAGAGATTTCAGCTTGAACACCCACTGTGATGGCAACGTGACTCATGTCCTGAAGCTGTGTGAACCAAGCACAAAGCAACACTAAACTGTAGCAAAGGTACTCCCATTTCTCATCACAGGGATGTGCAAGAGCCCTTGTTTGACAGCTGTAAATTCCTTAAATAGGAATATGGCAAAATGGCAAAATTCCAACAGTGTTGGAAGAACGANTCCCCCTCCCCCTCCCCCTCCAAGTCAAGAGCAGGAGTATGGGTTTTAACAGTGGGTCCGAAGGAGGGACTGAATGGCACAGGCATTTGGAGAGGAGAGCCAAGAGCAAGACATGCTAGGAGGGAAGTTGCTGTGTTAGAAGCAAGCAAAATCCTGAAGTAGGGCTGTACTGATAACAGGAACAGTGGTCTTGTTCTCTTTATACAGAGTGTAGAAATACACAAATCATGAATAAGGTCAGTGTTGAATGTGTTGCGTTGAGTAAGAATCTGATGAAAATGAGGAGTCTAATCCCAGGAGCAGGCAGTGAGTGTACTTGAAGTACAGATGCTCTTAAAATGTGTGGGATGGTGACTCTCTCAATCCTACATAATCACATTTCTGAACTTACAGTGATGTATATGCACAGATGAGCATGTGCCTACAAAATGCACATGCACAGTAGGGATGTGCTTTGTCATAATTACTTGTTACCATGCAAAAATTGTCACCTGATCATTTTTCATGGTAGGAATCTCCTGTCTAACCATATCTTCTACGGATTTAACTGAGTCAGCATACTCATCCTGAGCTGCACCTGAGGCATGATGGCAACCATTGCCAGAAGAGCAAGGCCTTCTTACGTCTTCTCTTGTGACTGACTCTGAAATGTTTGGTTTTAAAAGCACTCTGCTGCATTTGAGAAATTAGGATTGTGTCACTTATATACTCCATCTTTCCTACAAATCCATTTTTGCTTTTTGTTTCCTAATTCTTTTTTGGCTAATAATTACAAGTGTGGCTCTAATACCTAACCGAGAATCATAGAATGGTAAGGTTGGAAGGGACCTCAAGGATCATCTAGTTCCAACCCCCTGCCATAGGCAGGGACACCTCCCACTAGCACAGGTCACTCAAGGCCTCCTCTAACCTGGCCTTGAACACCTCCAGGGAGGGAGCAGCCACAGCCTCCCTGGGCAACCTGTTCCAGTGTCTCGCCACCTTCACTGGAGAGAACTTCTTCCTAACACCCAGTTTCAACCTCTCCTTTTCCAGTTTAAACCCATTGCCCCTTGTCCTGTCCTTGCAAGATCTTGAGAATGCAAAGCAATGTTGCTACACTCCACTGTATCCAGCAAAACCAGTTCCTAATGCAGCTGGGCATTTGGAAACATGAAAAAGCAAACTACTTCTTATGCTGTACCCTAAGCTATTACCAGTGGTCTGTCAGAAAAACTCAAAAGTCCAACAAACAAGCCCAAATAAAAGAAGCAGTGCCATAAACATATCTGGTGTGGTTCTGCTGCCTTAGGTCAAGCAATTTTTAAAGCATATGATGATCTTGTGGCAGGACTCACAGCCTGATCATGTGAGGACAGCTGCCTTAATCAAACAAACCTCAGAGTTTTCAGTGGGTTTTGCACTGGTGGTAGCTCTAAAAATTGTCCTGTTGGTAGCGGCCAACACAAAGAAATTCAACATTTGCTTTGATTCTTCAATTCCTTAGTTGAGAACCAACCAACTAACCAACCAACTAACCAACCAACCAGCCACTAATTTGACCTGACAATTTTTTAGGGCTTATTCTCGTGTTCCTATATAGAATAAAATAGTGCAGAGAACATTTAGATCATGCATGCTGATGTTCTCTAGACATACAAGCATGCTCTAGGCAGTTTGGCTCTATGTCCATGTGCAATGCTGCACAGCACTTATATTTTCATGTGTTGTATTTGATCATGAAGCAGCAATGCACTAAGGAATGAAAGAAAAAATAAAATAAAAGAAAAAAAATTACCTGTATAAATAAAAGGATGAAAACAGTCCCCCTGGGTGACTGGGGAAACATACAGAGATACTTGGAGCTCTCTGCTCTTCCCATTGTCATCAACAAAAAGTGGTGGCATTGTGGGAATTTGTTCTTAACCACAAAACCATAGAAAGAGTTACTAGGCTTGTCATATAATTATTATACTGAATAAGAACATGCAGTTAAATTCAATAAATAAATAATTTCCATGGGTTTTTGGTTTTTTTTTTTCCTGGTTTCAACTCATTCTTCTGTACAAATAGGTATTTAAATAACATAGGCCCATAAAAGCAGCAGCAACCAGCCAGAGTGTATGTGTATAGAAACTCTCTAATATAAATTAGTGCCTTTTAAAAATCACTATAAACTTTGTTTTCTGTAATTATAACAAACCCTAGAGTTTTACCCATGTAATAGTAATTTTTTTTAGTGTCTTCACCATTATTTTCCTTTTGATTTATTTAACTACATCTAACTTGAGCAAACAATGTTAAGTGGGGAAACAGATGTGGTTAAATAGCCTGTAATTATGCTTTTAGTCATCTGTAACCATCACAAGGCTCCTCCTGCTACTATGACCAGAAAAAGTGACCTAACTGATTTCACCAGCAGCCTTGCCAGTGCCTGATGCAGAAGAGATGGCCTTATTAAGCAATCAGGAAAAAAAAAATTAAAAAAACCCCTCAACCATTACAGTGGAATAGTAATCAGCAGTGTTTATACTAACCCCACAATGCACAATCAGAACCATGAATTCTGCTAATTGGGTACCTTCTGCATCCAAAGGTGCCTGCAATAGGAAACAAAAGGGACTTGAAAATTAGTGTTTGTAGCAATTAGTTTCTGTCTAAAGGCTTAGCCCAGTTCATGGAAGCCATGATTCAAACAGGGATTATTATAGTAACTATGGTATTTAAATGTTCTCTGTGATTATTCAGCATCAAATTTAGCATGGCAAGACTAATTTGGATTTACTCTTTAAAATATGGTTGTCAGGAATTTTTGAAGGCCTAAACTGCAAACCATTTATTTTGTGCTTTTAAAATATTTCCCACATCAGTTGTTTTCTTTTAAAGATTATGAGCTTGTTTCAGACTAACTGTAGAGGTGGTTAACTGTGTTTGTATTGAATAGCTGAGATTTAACAGAAGGCATGTTGGAGAGTGTTGGACTATTATTTTTCACAGAATGATCTGTACTCTATTGGCATGTTGAAGGATTTTGTACTTCATGTAAATGTAAAGACTGCAAGTTTATTGTTTATAAACACAGCTCCAAATTCACACTGTAGTGCAGTGGTATACAACTGTTTTAAGAACAGAAACTTAAGTATGCAATTTTCTGAGTAAACCACTGGTGGATTTACAGACCGACCTCAGTGAAAGCTCAGTGGATTATATTAAATTGCTTACAAAAAGCCTTTTGCCCTTTTCTTTCCTTTGAATCTTTAGCATTTCTGATGTAATAATCTGATAGATTATTCTCTGTGCTTCGGTCATTACCATTACCACTATAGACTCCCTGCTTAAAGGACAAATTAATGGCAGCACAATTTGACTAACCTCTTCACCTTTCCTGTCAAAGCATAGGCTATAAGTTCTTGCTTTGCTGAAGCTCTCCATATGGTTACAGCAGGACTGTGACAACAGCATACAAAAAAACCCTTAGAATTCAGAGGAGGGGAAAAAAATCAGGAAGAAATAGTAAATAAATGGAGGCAAAAAGTCTTAAAGTCAACCCTCAGTCTTAACTCTGCTCTTTAAAGGTTACACTGAATAACGGAAATGTATCATCTGCAATTTATTAATAAGTTTCCATCCTCATTAGTTAACTGCTGTTTAATCCATATGTGATTAACTGCGTGACCTTAAAAAGATTGTTATTAATACAAAACATTGCATTATGAAACCATTAAGTTATAGGCAAATATTGGTACTTTGAAGACAATCAGAACGATAAGTGTGATAGTTTTTAGAGCTACTGTACCAACATTTCCTCTGACTGATTGCATTACATATTGATATTAGCAAGTATCAGTATGTAGTGCAATCAGTCAGTGGAAAATGAGTGAAATGTGAACTAATGAGAGCTAATTGTCTCATATAATAGCAAGGACAGAATTCTATCAATTAAATTAGTCTGAGTTGAAACAACTATCAGTGTAATAATGTTGATAATATCAACCAAATTAGACATAATGAAATAAATGGTATGCTAAAGATCAAGAATACCCATCAGCTTCGATCCCCACCTCCTGCTAGCTAGTGAGAGAGCCTCATGACTTTGGGCTCAGTTTGCTCCAAGTTCTGACTTTCACACAGCCTGGAAATGTGGTTCTGTGTGTAGGGTACAGGAACAGAGGTATTGGCCTCTGCCTTTTTTAAATTCTTGTTATTTGCATCTGCCAAACAGGGGAAATCCTCTGGGAGGGTGAAGCAGTGAACAACAAATTGTGGAGATATGTCATTGCTAGCTTCAGCACAGCTGCTGGTGGTGCCAGGAGATATGGTGAGTGAAAAATGCTGTCTTGAGCATGCCAGGTGTTAAGGGTTTTGTTTTTTCCTTTGGGCACTGCTAGAACTGAACATCTGCATTGCATGATCAGTAATGATCTCATGGTGATCTACACTGTTTTCTCTCTCCTTGCTTAGTCCCATTCCTTCCATTTGCTGTGGGGCTTCTGAAGATGTTCCAAAATTGTTCAGAAATAAGTTCCAGACCCTAAATCCACACGAGGGCTGAGTGGCAAGGTTTATGTTTTCTGAGATGCTTAAGCATACAGCATCTTCCACTGATGCTGGGGGAAGCATTGTGATCTTCAGTCTTTTAGCCCTTGTATTTAGGACTTCAAATGCAGCTGGAAGCCATGTCTGAAACTGCGGCTTCTGAAATTTCTGCTTGTGCTGTGTATTGCTCTGTTTCACCTCCTTACTGTCAGTCTGATTCTGTGGTCACTATGACCAAGAGATGCCCATTAAAGGACCAAGTAAATCTATCAGTCACTCCTGAAACAGGTTTTGGGATTATTAATGAAATGAATTTGCTAAAGGAATAGACAGCATTGATCTGCGTTTGTGGAATGAGGTAGAAAGGCATTTAATTGATTTTGACAGTCCTAATCAGCTGATCACTGCAAATCCCTCCTCAGATAACACCTTAGAAACATAGCCTGCTAAAATAGAAAACAACAAAGGCCAGAAATGGAATATGCAATGGACAGTCACATTTTTTAGTTTAAGATAAGATCAGACCATCAGGCTTTGACTCATAAAATTAGCTTCAAACCATTAAGCAGAGTCACAGCTTCTGGACTTTCTCAGAAACATCTGAAACAACTTGATGTGGAGCACTGTGAAGGGTTAAAAAAGGTGAAAAACACAAAAGAACTTTGCAATGCTGTGAAAAATTACCTGCAAAGCTCACTTTGTGCTGTAAGCCTCTTGGACCACGCTGTCATGCAAGTATTTGAGCTGGCAGGGTAGCAGTAAAAAAGGTAACTCGGAGGAAGAGCAGATGTAAGACAGGGACCATAGAAACTGGAGAGCTGATAATCTCAAAGGTATGCAAAGTAAGAGGAAGCAAATGCATGCAACTTGTGAAGCAAAGAGAGGAGAAATAATGATTGAAAGGTCTGTGTGGTCAGACTTGCCACAACCTTTTTTTTTTTTTTTCTGGTTGAATATAGTAAAAGTTGATACCTGGTACTGATGCAAGGTTCACATTACCAACCTGCATTCTTCACTGGAGCTGCTCACATTCTAGGGTAGCAGAAACACAGAAAAAAGCAAGGGTCACACAGGCCATCAGTTCTACCAGGGATATGATCCATCCTCATCTGAAAGTACAACTTGGGAAAGCAGAGAGAATGTCCAAGCAAAATTGCAAAATTTGTCTGACAGTTCTCATCTTGACCTTGTCAAAAATCTGCAGTGGTGTATGAATGTTTAACACTGTAATGCAGGGGAGTTAATTAATGCAAGATATGATTTTCAAAGTTGAGCTTGTTTATTAATTTTGATATGCAGAAATCTCGCCACCCCCACCACTATTTTTTAATAATAATTAGGTTCTTCTGCAATGATCCTGGAAACATTACACAAAGGAATAACTAGATCTAGAAATAACTAGCAGAAATATGTAACATTAATTGAACTCAATTGAACTGGAAGGTTCCTTGCGGATAATTGTACTGCTTGCCCACAAGATGGACTCAAGGAGCTCCCTTCTGCTTACGGGAGAAGGCAATTGGTGAATTACAGGAGGCTTTAAGTATTTACTCACAAAATTATCTCCTGACTGGCAGGGCTGGCTACAGCTTCAGACAGTACCCAAACACTTTCAGGGAATTCTGTTACTGTCTTGTCTGCCTTTGAGGCTTCTGATTCTTCCCAGGCTTCAGGGTGCTGGGGAAGGGAGGCAGACAAGCTCTGACCTGGTCCTGATCTCCTCTGGATGATCTGTGTATCTCCAGGACTTCCTGTCTTGGCAGGAGGCTTTCAGGTGCAGGCAGGATGCAATGCCATGTGCAGTCTCAGCACTGTGTCACGCTGGCTGTGCAGGCTGATGGCTTGGAGGCATTTAGAGCCTGTTCCTGGTAAACTTGAGGCAGGCAGTTTCCAGGCAGTTCAGGATATAATAAAGCAATGAGCAACAGCAGTAGGCAGTAGCAACGGCCGAGCAGGTTGTGTTACCTGCTCATCTCCTTTTATCAGTACAGCCTGAGACTAATGGGCCTTTGGACACAGAATAGCCAATCAGAATGGCAGTTAGCCAAGCTTGGCCATATTAGGTGAAGCTGTAGGCTTACTTTGCCCTTTTTAGGGCAGAACACAGGCCTTGCACAACGTGTACACAAGCTGAGCCTGTGTACCTTGTTTACCACAAGATGCAAACAAGTCTGGGCAAGCCAGAGTCCTTAGACTTAGTGGCTCCAGGCTCTTTGTCCTCTTTCCCACGGTTGCTTCTCCCCGAAACAGAGGGAGGGAGAGCAGAAAAACATGTCTGGGCAGGCCAGGACATGTATAAGCCTATTTTGGCCTGCTTAGGCCTACCATGACAAACATTTGGCCAATGAATTGGATGAAGGGAATTATTCTATGCATATCAAAGAAAGTGCACACAAGAGTGCTGCAACTGAGCTGTTTCACTGGCAAATCTTCCAAGTCACAGAATCATAGAATGGTAAGGTTGGAAGGGGCCTCAAAGATTATCTAGTTCCAACCCCCTGCCATAGGCAGGTTGGAGCTCTCTGCCAAAGACTCCAAGTTGGACCATTGTCAGCAGGGACACCTCCCACTAGTACAGGTCACTCAAGGCCTCCTCCAACCTGGCCTTGAACACCTCCAGGCAGGGAGCAGCCACAACCTCCCTGGGCAACCTGTGCCAGTGTCTCACCACCCTCACTGCAAACAACTTCCTGCTAACATCCAGTCTAAATCTTCCCTCTGCCAGTTTAAACCCATTGCCCCTTGTCCTGTCATTGCAAGACCTTCTCAATAATCCCTCCCCAGCCTTCCTTTAGGCCCCTTTCAGATACTGGAAGGCTACTCTAAGGTCTCCTCAAAGCCTTCTCTTCTCTTGGCTGAAGAGCCCCAACTCTCTCAGCCTGTCCTCATAGCAGAGCTGCTGCAGCCCTCTGATCACCTTCGTGGCCTCCTCTGGACCTGCTCCAACAGTTCCATGTCCTTCCTGTGCTGGAGGCTCCAGAACTGCACACAGTACTCCAGGTGGGGTCTGAGGAGAGCAGAGCAAAGGGGCAGAATCCCCTCCCTTGCCCTGCTGCCCACACTGCTCTTGCTGCAGCTCACGACTCGATTGCTGTCTGGGCTGCATGTGCACACTGCAGGCTCGTGTCAAATAAATTTCCTTGTGCTACAGGATCACAGGAAGCAAATGCTGGAAATACCACCTTGATAGAGAAAGCTCGTGTCAGAGAAAGGTAAGGCACCAAATCCATCCATAGTGCTGGAACCACATCACTGAAAAAACATGATGATCCACTAACTGCATGGTCTACTTATTCCTTAGAATGCATTTGACACCCTTCTACCTCAAAGGCTCAGGTGTACGCTGACAGACATGAAGATCCAACAGTATATGGCTAAACTCACCACAGACCTCTGCTGTCATTATCAAGTTGCAGTGTGAAGAACGACAGGTGAAAATGAGTGGCTTCCATTGGGCTAGGCATAGAAAATGCCATTTCAATTGGAATATTAAAATTATTTTGAAATTGCTGTGAGAGGATTTCGATACATAGAAGGAGCAGAAGTTTCCACTGGTGAGATGAATCTCTGGTACACTAAGCACGATGCTCTGTACCACAGTGACTAATGCAATGCAGTAAACTCTTGAGGCATGAAAAGCAACTAACCAGGGACATGAACTGCCTTGAGTATGTTGAATAGGACAAGCACATACACAGAGATAATTCATAAAGATAAAATAATTTTTAGGAGTAAAAATACAGCTGGAACAAAAAGAGACTGTCCAAAACTAGCTGCCAATCTTACTTACATTTTGTATGAATGGAAAAAAAGACAGGAGAGCAACTACAGAACAACTAATGCAAAATAAATTGTGGATGGACTGGTGGGGGCTGAAAAGATACCAGTCTAACTAGAGAAGCATCCAGAGATCACACATGGATACTTATTGATGTTATAATAATTGGTGAGTGATTAAATTTATTATTTAATTCTCTTAATACATAAGGACAAATGAAATATTTAATGTAGTCTTCTTACATGTGTTTACCAATAGCTATATTTAGTAGACTTTCTCTTTTTTTTTTTATTGTTGTTTCTACTTTTCATTTAGCAAAACTATTATCTCACCCCTTTCTTTTTGTTTTTTGAGTTGCCATTAATTTCATTCCCTTCATCTCTAAATGGACTTTCTTTCTCTTTCATATTTATACTTCCCTAGCCATAAGAGTATTTCTTAATCCTTCCAAGCCTCTAGGCTTGATTGTAATGCTATGCTGTGCCCTGGCTAAGTAGCCACTTTGTCCAGGGAGCAGGCCAGAGAATTAAGCAGGACTTGGAGCTCTGGTCTCAACCTGCACTGTGCTCCTGAAGATAGGACTGGGTTGTGGCTGTGTAACTTCCCATCTGATCAATGACTTTGTCCAAAAAACAGATGAAAAACATTTTGCAGATACAATGATCTCTTTCCCTGCTGATCTGCATGAAGGCAGTGGGTCCAGATCTCCATACCAACCTTTTTCTGCACGAGACCATTCAGCAGGTAATTTCACTGTTAGTCTCAGCTTCAGCATCTTAATTTTTCATCATCTTTTTGCTAGATTAGGAGGTCTTATTGCTGTTCTGGCTAGCAGGCACAGCTCTACTATCAAAATGTAACAGCCAGGCAGCCTGGGTAGAGAAATGCCATAATGTCCTGGAGCGTGATCAATGGAGTAATACCTTGGCCAGTTCAAAGGTGAAATTTGTGGCTGCTCATGTCAGCTTGCTCTAATTAAACCTGGATATTTTAGACTGGTTTGATAAGTAAATGGCCCTTTTAGGATTTTACTGCATGTATATATACACACCTGTCTGAGTACCTTACCATTCTATGATTCTATGACCTGTACTAGTGGGAGGTGTCGGGGATTGGAACTAGATGATCTTTGAAGTCCCTTCCAGCCTTACCATGCTATGATTCTATACCTTCAGTTATTTTCTTTCTCTCTTTCTCTCCTCCCTTCTCTTTAATTTTTCATCCTAATTTCCAAATTCAGCCACAGAAGAATAGCGAATCCAGAGATGTTAGGGACACGAGTGGGAAGTTAAGTGAAAGAAATCCTGTAAATGCCATCTGTGAGGAAAATGCTGCAGCCTCCATTGGCATGAGAGAGTCAGTCCCTTGAAGTTTTAACTCCTGGGGGGGGTTCCCTGGTACCTAATGAAGGAAAAGTTTTGGTTGAAGTATTTCCCATGGTTGGGTCATTGCTAAGGGTTTCTATGTGTGCCTTCTCATACTGCCTCTTGATATAAACTCAGTTAAAAGAGCAGTCAACCACAACAGCTTCACTAAACTAGTTTCATTGTATGTTGAAAAACTGCTTTCTTCTCCACTGCTTTTACTTCTATTTCTGTATTTATAGTCTCAGATATATTGGCAATACTTCATAAAGCCAGTATTTGGGTTTCGCATTTCTCTCCCCGTTTTCTTTTTCACAGGAACTGTCTGTGGAACATAAATTAATTCAAACTTAATATTTGCCTTTTTTGAGGGCTCCCTTGCTGTCTTTTCATATCTTTGTTTTCATTAAATCAGATACCCTTCAATTTATGTCTTACTGTGTTGTTTTCAGATAGCTTCTGATTGCTGTTTCTTTATTTTCCTCAAAAAATTATGATGGTTTCTCGTTCTGGGTAATAAAAGTTTGTAACTCGAGAACCTCCTTAATATACGTGTGATTGTATTTGTTATCCAACAGAGAGATGGGAGGTCAGGATTTCTCCATAATGGTTTTTACAGGCTGGAGAAATAATTATCCTTCCTTGGCTCAGTGTGCTTTGTAGGCAGAGCTGTTCTTCCCTTCAGGTTTGCTCAGTGTGCGTTGTTCCCCATGCTCTGTGGGGCGGAAGGGTATGTGGCCAGCAGTTTGCCTTGTATAAAATCCAGCTTGTTGCACTGTGTTGCCATAAAACCCTGAAGTATTTTCCACATAACTGCATGTGTCTTGCAGGGGAAAACCAGTGGGACTAGTTAATCTGTGGAAGGAAAGAGGAGAAACTGGTTGGGCATTTTCTCCATAGTTATTACTAATCAAAAATGATGGTGTAGAAATATGTCAGAATGCTTATGAAAATATAGGATAAAAATCTAGATAACTTTTACTTGGCTCTTTCTACATTTTTTGCCTTTAGCCTCCTGTCCTGAATACTCTTGTGAAATAAGCAGCAGTTATGACATCTGAACATGATGAATTTAATGACCTAAAAAATATGTTATCATCCACAACTGTAACTGCTTTCAAGTAACTTTCACATTTGGCTTCTGCTATGTTTTATCATGTATATTGTGGCTCTTTCCTTTTTTCTCCCTTTGCTTCTGTATTGCTTTAAAAAGACAACAGGACATGCTGTGAGTTAATGTTTCACTTGTAAAAGGTTATGGATTAAGCTCAGCTGGTTTCTCAGGCTGACACAGGGTTCATGATTAGAAGAATGAAAACAAACATGAATTGAAAATGTCACTAACCTTTATTGGGGCCTGAAAATCCCTGAGTCTGCATGACAGGAGGCTTTCCTGTTTCCAACAGGATAAAGAAGATTGAAACAAAACAGCATGGATCTTGGCTATTTACATCTTTTAATGAATGCTCTTCACGTTTGGGTCCCTTTGTCACTCTCCCAGTTTTCAAGGGTTTAGCTGTGAAAAGTGTGGATGGTATCACATACTTCTATAAACCATGGAGCAGACATCTGTCTAGGATGCTTTTTCCTCTAAATTATGCTTAGTGTAAAGAACTATGTTTTAAGCTTCATTTACGACTATGCACGTATAAGGTAGCCAATTATCCAGTCTGAGGGTTCAATAGCAGAAAGACTGAATAAAACCATCTTTAAATAATGCAACTAGTTCTATTAAATTAGAGAAAACACTTCTGTATATTCTAGATGATAGTGTAGTTCAAACTTTAAAAGTCTTTAATGAAAAAAGTTCCTTTCACTTAAAATAAAATCAGTTCTTGTTCTAGCTGCTGTGGAAGAACCTCCTCTGTCTTAGCCAAGGTGGGAGGAACTCAAAGCCAACTCAGACTGGAAATGAAAAAAGCCACTGAACTGGGTTGTTTTTTTTTTTAATCAAAAGCAGAGATTCAGGCCCAGTATCTTAGACCTACAGATTGAAGGAGTCTATTGCACAATATGACTGCATTAGTGAGAAGTTAAGCATCACTTTTGTCCTTGCAGACTGAGATGTTCCCTGCTTCTTTATTACTTTGCACTGCTCAGCTGACTTTTTTTCCCAGTGAAAACACAGAAGAATTACTAAATGTCGTGGAGTTTTTTGGTTTTTTTTTTTTTTTGAGGGGGTTGGGTTTTGGGGTTTTGTGGTTTTTTGTTATTTTTTCATTCAGTCTGTGAAGAAACAAGATGTAGATTTTCTTCAGTTTAAAATGTTTAGGTGCATGGTTTAGCAACAGCTGTGCCATTGCTTCACTGATTTCATAGGTAACCTGAGAAAATACTTTATGGAGGAAGAACACTGCGGGATCCTGCAGCCAAATGCATTTCCTTCTCCTGATCTATAAATGTCTGGTGGATATGGAATTTTTTGCCTCACAAAATCACATTTACCTTTTTCACAAAGTGAAGTGAGGCAACATAGACCTACGCACATAATTATTTAACATATCCTACTATTTCGTGGTGCAACTCTGACCTGTAACTGAGATTTAATGAAGTGCTTTGGCAAAGAATTAATATTAAGGGGAACATAAACCTGCCATTTTTGAGTCTCACTCCATCTAATTATAGTTTGTTCCTACATTACATAATCTATTTCACAATTTCTGGTGTAGGAACAGAGCAAGTCCTTACAATATTTTAATGATGGCTAGTTGTTGGGTTTTTTTTTTAAATCTCTGGTTATTTTAGTCTTTTTGCAGATATTGAGGAGTGTAATATCTGATAAAATTTCCTAGGGTTTCTTAATGATATGGAGCTCTAAACCATACCTTCAAAATCAGCTGATGCTTCAGTCTCTAAAGGTGTGTGGATACATGACTCCTTTTTATTGAAAGTGCTAAATGGGATTAACTGAATTAACTAGAAATTAAATGAATGGCTGTTATGTGTTCCAAAACTAGAGTGTTAGCTCCTTATATGGGGTTAGGTTTGCAAGGCAGCCTTCAACTTCTAGACATCTTCACAGATAGTGAATCCACAGCTACAATCCCACCTTCTGGAAATGGATTGAGAAAGTAGAGAGCACAATGGAAAGATACCCAAACTAAGCACGGGAACAAATACTGAGTGGTATTAGGGACGTGAATTCATACTTCATGATCTCAGGTGGGTATCTGCTTTGCCACCAACAGAAATGGCTCTCTTTTAGCTCTCCAAAGGCAGCTTGAAGAGAAGGACTGTGAGTTTCTTCTTTATAGTCCTGTAAATTCATAATTGCATCTGAAGGCTGAAGTGTGCCTGTGATGTGCTTCTGCAGAACAGGACAGCTTGATGCAGTTTGATGGTTAAGCTGCTCACATGGAGAACAGAAGTTTAGAGATTTGATCCTGCACAACAAGGGAACACTTCTTACACTACTAATACTAACATCCAGGATGAGAAGGGTTGGAATGAGGGAATGGATGGTTTCTTGCCCTGGCAGTGATTTGTATGAGGTTCAATATCCTTGAGGAATATCTGACGCATCAGCTCTCAAAGATAAGGCAGGTGGTAGATAGCCTCAACTAGGAATATCAGAAAGTTTAGGTGTGGGACAGACACCAAACTGCCAAGTGCTTTCAGGGCTCAAGCACTTCTGATCACTCCTCATACAGAAATTTAGTCTCCTAGGAGATTTCTCTTGTGGAAATTTGAGGAAGTTTTGAGGATCTGAATTTTTCATTTGGGTGCCTAAAGTGGTGTTATGATGCTTGCATTCTCCTCTTGAATCTAATTCAAGGAGGCAACTTTTTAAAAGATACACAGTGCATGAAAGTGCAGGGAAGTGCTTTATTTTGATTTCTCAAATCTACATGAGCAATTCACTTTATTTTGGTAGTTTTTGTCTGGGGCACATAGGGATTTTCAGAAGAAATAAGTTACACTCTTGGGCACCTCAATACCCTTTCTCTCTTTCTCTCTTTCTCTCTTTCTCTCTTTCTCTCTTTCTCTCTTTCCCTTTCTCCCTTTCTCCCTTTCTCCCTTTCTCCCTTTCTCTCTCCATCTCTCTCCCTTTCTCTCTCCATCTCTCTCCCTTTCTCTCTCCATCTCTCTCCCTTTCTCTCTCCATCTCTCTCCCTTTCTCTTTCCATCTCTCTCTCTCTTTCTCCATCTCTCTCTCTCTCTTTCTCTCTCTCTCTTTCTCTCTCTCTCTCTCTCTTTTTCTCTTTTTTTCTCTCTTTCTCCCTCTACCTATCTAGATATTTTTTTTGTGTTGTCTCCAGCTAGAATAGCTAAAATCCTGTGTTCTTTCTCTGGAAAAAAAAATAGGGGGGAAAAAAGGAAGAAAGAATCATGCTGAGAGCATCTGGAGCAATGTAACATTGTTTAGCTTAATTTGCTAAGCTCCTGAGAGCAGTTTCACTTAATATATGGTGCTATATAATGTCTTGGCTTAGTTTGGACTGTGTGAGTGAAGAATAAACTCAGACATAACTCAATGACCATTGATTTTAGGTTTGAAAATACATAGGCATACCTGATTTGTAGTCAAAACAAAGAGTTGCTGGTACTTGGCATGTGGAAATCAGTGTTTAGCTTGGTGCCAGGTTCTGACAAAGCCTCCCAACGTACTTAAGCCTTGTCCCAAGTGCTTTTACTGTTCAGCCTGAAAAGTTCTCTTCAGCAGAAAATGGAGCTGTTTAAAGGGTGATTTTTTTTCCCCCCATAATAAAACTTTACAGCACTTTTATGTGAATTTAGTGTTTGTGAAAGACCCAGCACTGACAGCCCAGGGAACAGAGGCCCTGAGTTCACTCACAGACCATGTACAGTGCAGCCAGGAGTAGTGGCGGTTCTCCTGCCCTGCCATACTCACACGTATTCTTCACAGCCCAAACATGATCACCTGGGGTGGATAAAAGATTGATTTGGTTTCTGATGCTCATCAGTCATTCAATTTTCATCTGAGGCTGTCACAGAGGTGCAGCCCAATTCCAGTTGTGAAGAGGTTTTATGGTGTGGATGCTTGCACATTACCTTCCTCTTCACAAAGTATATCACAGTTCTCTGCAGTATCACAGTATCACAGTATAGCAAGGTTGGAAGAGACCTCAAAGATCATCAAGTCCAACCCACTACCACAGACCTCAAGACTAGACCATGGCACCAAGTGCCACGTCCAAACGTGCCTTGAACACCTCCAGGGACGGTGACTCCACCACTTCCCTGGGCAGCCCATTCCAGTGGGGAATGACTCTCTCAGTGAAGAACTTTCTCCTCAGCTCCAGCCTAAACCTCCCCTGGCACAGCTTGAGACTGTGTCCTCTTGTTCTGGTGCTGGTTGCCTGAGAGAAGAAAGCAACCTCCTGCTGGCCACAACCCCCCTTCAGGTAGGGTAGCCTTTTGGCTAAGATCAAGTGTAGTGTGTGTAGTATACAATAGCTTTTACCAGGTAGTCTTTTTTTCATTTTTTTTCCTTTGCAGTACTGAAACCAGCTGGATTGGTACCAATAATTTGCAGAGTGAAACATCTTTAATTTAGTAATCCAGCTCTTTAGCTCAGTTGAAATGTGATGATTAAAACAGTGTTCTTACCTATTAGAATTAAAATAGAAACACTTATGTAGACATCACCAATACTGGTTCTGACACAAAGTGTAGGGGTAAATTTGTATTAGAGTGTTACAATCAGTGTGCCTCTCAGAATCTGTGTATGCTGCATTCAAGGACTCTAACAAGCCAGCAAAGATGCTAGAGACAAGGAGCCCTATCAGGGTTAGACTGCATAGGCAAAACTTTGCATGTGACTGTCGTGGTAGGCCTAAACAGGCCTCTTGGGCTTGTACATGTCCTGGCTTGTGCAGACATGTTTTTCTGCTGTTTTGGGGAGAGAGCAACCGCGGGAAAGGGGACAAAGGACCTGGCGCCACTAAGTCTGGGGTCCGGGGCCTGTCCATCACCTGTGGTTGCTAGGGGGCACATGATTGCCTTGTGCAGGGCCCGTGATCTGCCCAAAAAGGGATAAAGCAAGCCTATGGCTTCACCCAATATGGCAAAATCTTGGGTAACTGCCATTTGATTGGCTATCTTGTGTCCAAAGGTCCAATTGATCTTTGGGCTGTGTTATAAAGGAGCAGGGAACACAGGGTGCGTGCCTTCCACCATTACAGGTGCCTGCTTGCATCCTGCCTGCTGCCTCCACGCATTCGCCATCGTGATGCCGTGAGACATC
>WBNM01044843.1:71738-166225 GCA_013399055.1 Ramphastos sulfuratus | reverse complement strand
CCTAACGTTGCAAAGAGCCTGTTACTATTGTTATTATTAAATCGTGGTAGGGGGTGGTGTGAGTTCCGATTGTTTGATATTAATAAATTATATATTAATATTTTTATAATATCATCTCGCAGTACCTAATTACCCCTCCCCGACAGTGACATACATGCCCTGTTGTGTTAGCTGGACAGGTTGCCCCACTGAAACCCCATTCTGATCTGATGAGGTCACACCACTTTTTCCCTCTAAAATGAGAGGAGGATGCCTGCTGTTCATTGAGCAGCCCAGTGGGGCACAACAACCCCGTGGTAAGCTACAGGCTTGGCATGTGTGTTTGGAAGGCTGCAACTTGGAGAGGGATCTGGGGTATTGCTTGACAGTCAGCTAGATATGAGTCATCAGTGTGCCCAAGTGGCCAGGAAAGCCAATGGTATCCTGGCCAGCAGGAACAGGGAGGTGATCACCACCCTGTACTCAGAACTGGTGAGGTCACACCTTGAGTATTCTGCTCTGTTCTGACCTTCAAGGTGCATCTGGTGGAGCTGGGATTGTTCAGACTGGAGAAGAGGAGGCTGAAGGGAGACCTCATCGCTCTCTACAACTACCTGAAGGAAGGTTGGAACGAGGAAGGGGCAGCCTCTTCTCCTTGGTGTCAAGAGACAGGACTAGAGGAAAAGCTTTCAAGTTGTATCAGGGGAGGTTTAGGCTGGATATTAGGAAACACTTCACCAAAAGGGTTCTCAAACATTGGATTGCTCAGGGCAGTGGTGGATCCACCATCCCTGTCAGTGTTTAAGCAGCCTGTGGACCTGAAGCTTGGGAACACAGTTTAGTGGTGACCCTTCAGTGCTAAGTCGAGTGTTAGGCTGGATGGGTTTTGAGGTCTCTTTCAGCTGGATGTATTCTGTGATTCAGTGGTTCAGTGTTGAACAGGAGCAGAAAGGCATTGCCACCACCATAGGTGAGGGAGGTAGTGGGGGACTGAGCAGACTCAGCACCCTGGGCTCTGTAGCGAAAGAGGCTCCAGTATCTCAGGCAGTTTTAAGCAGGGAAAGCAGTATGCAGGTGATTCAGCAAAGACACAGTGCCTTTAGGTATAAGAAGTAACACAGCTCAGAGCATCTCTCTAGGACACTATTTTACAGATGTCTTGAAGGTTAAAGCATTGAGAACCAATGTAAATTATGCCTGAGTTTCATGTACTCCTCTTAGGAAGTTAAGAGAAGAAATGCCTCTATTTTTGGCTTTGTTCTTCTTTCTCTTTGAGCATTTTTTAAATTCCCTAGCTTATGGTCTGTGAAACACTTATGGTAAGGTAATTAATGTTTTTATTGGGCTTTAAAACACAGGAGGACCAAAACACTTTGGAATAAAAATGCACTTCAGCCAGTCTGGCATGGGAATTTACTGAAGCTCACAGGAATACTTTCTAAAAAAAAAAAAAAAATTAAAATTATTAAATTTGTAATTTCAAAGAGTAATGTCAAGACAATTGGTTGCCTTGAGGAACTGTCTTATAGACTGATCTGAGATTAAATGCCTCACTTTGTATTTCCCTGATTCAACTCTGAGGGCCTCGTGTCTTCATTGATATCCCTTGAAGAATAATTTTGAACTATTAAATCTCAATCAATCCAAGGCTGAATTCAGCACAAGTGTCTATGTTTGGAATTAAATGCAACAGTTCAAAGATAGAGAACCTACATCAGTGTATAGACTTCTGTAATGATGCTCTTTCAAAGTATACACACACACACACAAAAAAAAATTGTTACTTTCACTATGTTCTGCTTGTGCTTCTTAGAGACCTACTGGAACCTTGAATTAATTTTTATGCTTTATTTTGCATGTATTGAGAAATGGGAAGCAGAAGAGTTTGACAGAATTACTGTGATGTGCCTTATTCACCTGTCCACCAAAATCCCACCTGTAAAGCATTCTTCCTAGATGGCAGTGAAAGCTCTCTGTTTTTCCAAGCTGTGCCTTATCTTAGACAAGCTTATTTCAATGCATTTCATTTCATGGTTCCCTCCAAATGCCTTGTACACAGCACTTCTATGTGTTTTCTCATTTAGAAAGACTTGCTAGGGAAGATATATCAAGTAATTCTGCTTGTGATCCACAGCAGGATTATTATAGATTGATGTGTGACGGTAGCTTGGATTCCTGATGGAACAATGTCCTCAGGATATGAACCTGCATACACACACAGTACTGGGGGGCTAATTGTATTTGGTTTAACAAACTTAATTTATTGAAACAGGGTTAATAACTGGCCCATAATTAACAACCTGAGTTTAACGAGTCCTTTTCTCTTTATCTTTTCTTTCTCTCCTTTCTCCTTCTACCTCATTTTCTTTTTCTCTTTCTCTTTCTCTTTCTCTTTCTCTTTCTCTTTCTCTTTCTCTTTCTCTTTCTCTTTCTCTTTCTCCCTCTTTCTCTCTCTTTCTCATCCTAGCCACCCTTACCTTCTTTCTCTCTCTTCTCCTGAAAGCATGAACAAGTAGCAGAAACCCGAGCCACCATCATCACTACAGTTTGAAAGACAAATGTGTGCAGATAACAGTCCCTTAGAGTCGTGCAGCATCATCAGTGGCTTTTGAGGTCTCTGTGGCATGCACTGTCCTTGGGACACTGCCATTGAGATGACGGAGAACTCCCAGAAATCTGGGCCACCTAAAAATAGGGCAGCTACTTGGTGACTAAGTGCTCACTGTGCTTTGCTCCCCATAAGGCAAGATGCTTATGTGCATCATGGACAGTAAAAAAGTCCCTGTGCAATACTTAGCGACCTCAAAATAGAGCTTGCACTGCACATGAGTGGCTCCAAAGACTTATTCTGGCCCTCTGTGCTGGAATGACTGTCATGCAGCACGTGTACAATGACTGTCTCCTGATGAGGAGTGGTGTCATCTGATGCTAAATGACAAGGGAGAAAACCAAACACAGGAAGGTCTTTGCTTGCTGCAACAGCTGCTCCTGCTGCTAATTGATGCTGTGTATCTGTGGCATCATCCCAGTGCCTATTTTAGGTTGTTTCCAGCTGTGAAGGTTTTTGTCTCACAGCTAGTGGTATCTGTGCAGCTGGCACAGTGAGGTAAAAATAAACACAACTAATTCAGCAAAGCAACGAGATAAATGTACAAAGAAATGTAAAAATAATATAAGTCAAGGTTATTTGGGAGAGACATCTGAGTTTGTGTGGAGAAAAGCTGATCTGGCATGGAAAAGGGTCGATAAGCTTCTTGTGACTGCCAAGAAAAGGGAAATATTTTAATGTGAATTTGAGGCTTATGAAATGTGTCGGATGCTAAAGTTTTCCAAAGACATAGCTCTGGTGGAACTACTAATTGTTTGCTACAATGTCCTATACATAAGTTTAAATGTTTACTGAAGGACAGGTTGAGAGAGTTGGGGCTCTTCAGCCTGGAGAAGAGAAGGCTTTGAGGAGACCTTAGAGTAGCCTTCCAATATCTGAAGGGGGCCTACAGGAAGGCTGGAGAGGGACTATTGACAAGGTCTTGTAATGACAAGACAAGGGGCAATGGGTTTAAACTGGCAGAGGGGAGATTTAGACTGGATGTTAGCAGGAAGTTCTTTCCAGTGAGGGTGGTGAGACACTGGAACAGGTTGCCCAAGGAGGTTGTGGCTGCTCCCTCCCTGGAGGTGTTCAAGGCCAGGTTGGAGGAGGCCTTGAGTGACCTGTACTAGTGGGAGGTGTCCCTGCCTATGGCAGGGGGTTGGAACTAGATGATCCTTGAGGTCCCTTCCAACCTTACCATTCTATGATTCTATAAGGAGATGTTTTGATGAATGAGATTATATTTATTAATATATAATTTTCCCATAAAATCTTTGCTTCTTTCCTAAACCTTAGTTAAGTAACTGTCAGTTAGATGCCTTTTTGTTCTTCTTCTAGTCTGGATATTTCTCTTTCAGAAACAAAACTTGTACCACTGAAAGAATTTCTCCTGTTTCCCCACATCCCTTCTAGTTGTACCCACATTAATCCTGCTTTAATTGCTACCAGTCGTAAGGATGACTGCACAGATATTAGGTGGCAACATACCCAATGGGACAGTGACCATGAGCTTCCCTTATCTGCAAGGGAAGAAAAAACCAACTCATTTTGTTCTTCAGTTTAATACAGAACTTGTTTGAATCAGCTTGTATGTAGGCAATTTTAGATGAAAGGGATCAAAGTGAATTTCCTACTCATCTTTCATAATATTTAGAGTTTCTGGTTGCAGTAGGAACCTTGTCTTTGGAGATGTATCATGAAAAAAGAGAAAATCCAAGTCACAACCTACTGCTTGGGTACTATGTTTATATACTTTTATGAATCTTCCCTATGGTCAAAACAGTTATAAATGCATGTAGCTGGGATTATTTTAAACTCTATGAAACATTTTAATGTATGTACTTCTGCCAGTTTGTCTTGCATTTTTGTGACAGGAAACCTAATTACTTATACAGACATTCCAACAATATCTGCCCTGGTTTAGGTCTCAGTTAAATCTAGGAGAGGTTTTATCTGTTTTATTTCAGTAAGTTTTTCCAGAGGTATTTGTATGTATTTTAAATCCTTGTAGTTGGCTACAGTTTTCTGAACAAATGTAGGTTTTGTGTTTGCTCAAACAAAACCACCCTGTGCTTTCATTAACTGAGTGTGGTGGGTTAGAAACTTCCCCTGCCACGGTTGAAATTTACCAGATCAGCTCAGACGGCTTGGAAGTAAGATGAAGCTATACTTACAGCAAAGCTAAATTTACAAGCATATATACACAAAATATTTACAAGTATTTACAACTATATACAAATTAGAAATAATACAGAAATACAAACTCCCTCCCAGACAAAGAAGCTGCCCAGAAGGGACTCAAAGCCACCCTTCTCTCCCTCTCTTTCCAGACAGGAAAAAAAAAAGCCAAAAGAACCAGCAAAGCTTTGTTATGTGGAAATGTTAGCTAGGGTTAGTGGAAGAAATTAGAGAGAAGAGATCCAATGCTCAGGAGAGAAGAAAGCAAAAGAGGAACAAATTGTTTACATTTTGCCTTTTTATCCGTTTTAGCAAACCGATGAATGATATAGACTTTATCATTATTATTCTTTCACAACCAATGATCTAATTTCTCTCATTAGAATATTCCAATTAGTCTCAAGTACAGGCTGGGTGGTGAATGCCTGGAGAGCAGCCCTAAGGAAAAGGACCTGGGGGTCTGGGTTGATGAAAAGCTCAACACGAGCCTACAGNGGATGAGACCTTAAGTGACCTGTACTAGTGGGAGGTGTCCCTGCCTATGGCAAGGGGTTGGAACTAGATGATCTTTGAGGTCCCTTCCAAACTTACCATTCTATGATTCTATGAAGTCATCATACTGAGGAAATTTAGCTTTTCAGAAGAAAAATCTTAACTACAGGACAAAGAAAATATTTTGTCTCTGCTTATCCTCTGTTTCCCCTTCCTTTGCTTCTGTGTTCCTAAATATTTGCTTTTACTGTTTTGCCTCAGAGCTTTGCATGCAACACCATGAGCTGTGCATCAGTACGGCAGGTGAGGAGTCTGCTAGAACACAGCCACGTTCTACCTGGAAATTCTGACCTCTGTTCTTTTTAAACATGTAATAAATTTGTTTCTGCCTGTGCTTAGGGAACTGGCATTCATGAGTCAGTCACATTACCTGGAATGCAAATACACACTACTCACACTAGCCAGGCATAAGCTAAGAGGAAACTAAAACAAATGAACCTCACTCGCCTTTATCAAATTGGCTTTGCTCAGCTATTCTGTTTACAATGTCGCTAAGTGTTTTCTTAATACATTCTGATCTGTTCCCCTTTGTAAGGAGAAATGGTACCTAGAAACAGAGAAACAAACATTGCAATAGGAATGAAGCAAGTTCATGAAACAACGTTTGGCTAATCTGCAATTATAGAGCGGTTTCTACTTTGTCTCTTTGTTTCAGGGTATCAGGTACTAAAGGTTTCCTGCCAGCATGGATCCTATGCTGGTGCACAAGCTATATTAATGTAGTTACATGTCAGTAGAATGTGATGCTAAATCATCTCTATTTATTTATATAAGCTGCAAATTGAAACAAGTTGCTCACCATTGCCATGTTTAGTAAATTTTAATCATAGAATAAAAGCTGTAAAAGATCCTAAAATGGAATGAGTTTAACCCTTGTGGCCAAGAGAGCCAATGGCATCCTGGGGTGCATCAAGAAAAGCATGTCCAGCAGGTCTAGGGAGGTTTTTCTCCCCCTCTACTCTGCCCTGGTGAGACCACACCTGGAATACTGTGTCCAGTTTTGGACTCCCCAGTTCAGGAGAGGCAGGGACCTGCTAGAGAGTCCAGTGGAGAGCCACAAGGATGATTGGGGAACTTGACCATCTCCCCTATAGCGAGAAACTGAGAGACCTGGGGCTGTTTAGTCTGAAGAGAAGACTGAGAGGGCATCTCAATGACCAAAGTATCTGAGGGGAGGGTGTCAAGTGGATGGGGTCAGTCTCTTTTCAATGGTCCACAGCAATAAGACAAGGAGCAACAGCTACAAACTGGACAAAGAAGGTTTCACCTCAACATGAGGAGAAACTTCTTTACAGTGAGGGTGACAGAGCATTGGAACAGGCTGCCCAGAGAAGTTGTGGAGTCTCCTTCTCTGGAGATTTTCCACCCGGATGTGTTCCTGTGTGGACTACCCTAGGTGATCCTGCTTTGGCAGGGAGGTGGGACTCAATGATCTCTGGGGGTCCCTTCCAACCTCTAATGTTCTATGATTCTATCACAGTATCTGCTCTGAAATAGTATTTCAGAAGGAAATTTGACACACTTCACTCAAAAGAATATTTCAATGTTCTCATTTAGGACCACATCTATTATAGGTATGTGAGTAAATAAGTAGGAGCTTTATATCCAATCTTCTCACATTCAGATATCTCCAGTTTAAAAGAAAACAAAACCAAGCTCTATGGTTTTTGTTTTGTTTGTTTGTTTTTTTTTAGTTTTGCACCAAGGTGTATGAGTGAAGCTCATTATCAAGTTTCACACTGAATGAGTCCTAAACTGGTAAGTGGTATTTTGTTTCTTGGAGGAAGCATGCACAGTGGTTAAGCTTTCAAAGACATGTGTTAAAATCGCTTGTATTGCTCTGGAATCTTAAGTTTTTCAGTGCACTTTCTGAAACCTCAGTCAGTGTTCTACCTGTAATCAACATTTCCAGAACGCTTGTTCACGTAGCTAGAGGGTAGACGATCTATTGCTAGAGGAGGTTTTGTCATTAAACCCACTGTGATTCTGTCATGGTAGGCCTAAGCAGGACAAAATAGGCTTATACGTGTCCTGGCTTGCCCAGACATGTTTTTCTGCTCTCCCTCCTTCTGTTTTGGGGAGAAGAAACCGCGGGAATGAGGACAAAGAGCCTGGATCCACTGAGTCTGAGGACCCTGGCCCTTTGCATCCTACAATAAACAAGGTACACACGATTGCCTTGTGCAAGGCCTGTATTCTGCCCTAAAAAAGGTAAAGCAAGCCCGTGGCTTCACCTAATATGGTCAAGCTTGGCTAACTGCCATTCTGATTGGCTATTCTGTGTCCAAAGGCCCATTAGTCTCCAACTGTATGATAAAAGGAGATGAGCAGGTAACACAATGTGCTCTGCCATTGTATCCATGCTTTCTGCTATTGTATTTGTGCTGCCTTATATCCTGAACTGCCTGGAAACTGCCTTCCAAAGGTTTGCCAGGAACAGGCTCTAAATGCCTCCACGCCATCAGCCTGCACAGCCAGCATGACACTGTGCTGAGACTGCACATAGCATTGCATCCTGCCTGCACCTGAAAGCCTCCTGCCAAGACAGGAAGTCCTGGAGATACACAGATCATCCAGAGGAGATCAGGACCAGGTCAGAGCTTGTCTGCCTCCTTTCCCCAGCAGCCCAGGAAGAACCAGAAGTCTCAGTGGATGACAAGAATTCCCTGAAAGTGTTTGGGTACTGTCTGAAGCTGTAGCCAGCCCTGCCAGTCGGGAGATCATTTTGTGAGTAAATACTTCAAGCCTCTTGTAACTCACCATTGCCTTCTGCCATGAGCAGAAAGGAGCTCCTTGAGTCCACCTAGTGGGCAAGCGGAGTATTGACCGCAAGCGGTACACTAACCACAAAGCCTTCTCTGCCGGTTCAGTCGAGTTCAATTAGTGTTATATGTCATTACTGGTTATTGCTAGAGCCTGTTATTGCCTGTATATAAAGTTTCCATGACCAATGCAAAGAACTGATTGTTATTAAAATCAGTGATTGGGGTGGTGAGAGTTCTGAATAGTGAATATTAATAAACAATATTGATTTTTTAAAATATCATCTTGCATTAATTAATTACCCCTCCACTACAGATTCACCAAGACTGACAACAATGTGAGCTTACATTTTGCTTTAGGCTGGAGGAGTAGAGTTGAGGCCTAGCATAAGGATGCAGCTCCTGTAAAAGTCTCTTGCTGCCTGCCAGGTTACTGTTTGTTAGCCTCTGAGAAACACCACTGCTGGTATGAACAGGGAAATATGAAAAGGCAATTTGCACAGCTCCTTAAATTCTGCCTTCTGTTCTATAGTGCTTTCCAAATCCTGAATCTGATGGGGTTGCATCTCATCCACTTGTACCAAATGCCAAAATCCAGTGGAGAGATATCTACAATCTTTGCCCTCAAGCCTAAAATTGCTGCAGTGGAACGAGTGCTGCTGCATGAGAGGTCTCACCATTGCTAAAACACTATCCTTAGTGTAACCCCTCTCAAATAAATCACTCAGGATGATTGCCATGGACATCCTACGTAAAGGGACAGTGACCCAAGGAGAAAAACGCCTGAGAGCTGGGGAGATGAAAAACTTCCCAGGATAAATAAGAATACATTCCATTTTTAATCATTATTATTTTATTTTTCTCAGAACATCCCTTTCCTTTTATCAAGCCACCTAGGTAGAGTCTTGAATCCACCTCCTGGAAAGGAAGCATAAACCTGCTGCCTGAGCTGTCTTAAGAGCTTGATCAAGCAGAGAGGTAAGTGCCTTTTGCTACATGGAAACTACAATGTCAGAAGGGGGAAAAAGTACTGACAAGATGGTGATTATGAGCATTAATCATAATAATTTCGAGGTCTTATATAGCACTTTTCATCAGGAGATTTTAAAGCCCTGTACAAAAGAGACAGGTTTCATCATCTCCATATTTTAGATCTGAAATGTGACCTCCAATACCTTAAGACTTGTGCTCTGAGGGGAAAAAAAAAAGACTTCTAGAATCAACAATACTTATTCTCTGTTAAATTACTAATCATCACAATGAAGATTTTAAATCTACTTGTTCTATGGACTCTGTACTGGAATCTTAATTGCTTTAACTAGCAGCTTGAGATATAATGAATGAATAAATGTAATTCTTATCAGAACGCTGCCATCAGCTGATGGAACCAGGGCATTGGCATTTGCAGGGCACATTCAGACAATTCAATTGGTGTGTTCAATTTTGTTACTGTTTATTGCTTCATGTGTTGGGGAGTGGTGATTAATATAGAGATGTTGCCATGAACAGTAAAGTGGTTCAACTTAAACCACCTTTAGCAAAGGTTTAAGCCAATCCTTCTTTGCCTTTGCACAGGATGGACGAGTAGATCTTTCAGAGCATCCTAGCTAAGATTTTGCCCACTAACTAGCAACTGAGAGGTGTGGATCCTTTATTTATTTGCTTGGTTGGTTTTTAAAATAGGCTAACAGTACCACAAGCAACTAACTATGCCCTAAATGCCCCACAACATAGTTATGCTGTGAGAAACAGAAATATTTCTGTACGCTATTACTGAAGGGCAAATTTTTACCTCCTGCTGTCAGGAAAATATTTATGTTTTATTGTGTTAGAATATGGACCTTGACATCTATCAGTGTAATTTTATTGTAGGAGAAAAGATTTATGTCTGCAGAACAGCAGAGAACAAAACGTAGAGCTCACTTTTCTGTAATGTCTCTGGGTGAGAAGAGGCTCAAGTATTTGCTTGGGATTTTGTTCCTCTCTGGGGCCAAGGTTGACTTGCATGAGTGAGTCTTAATGAAAAGAGAAATTTTTCAGAGTTGTGAGGAGTCTCAAATATCAGGGAGGAAAGTCAGAAAAGTAAATTAAAACATACATTTGTCTGTGGTGAGACAAATGGCATCAGTGCCTTCAACATGGGGCTATGGCAAAAAAGTTCCCACCCCCCTCCATGGTGGGAGTGTTGCTTCAGTTATTAACAGAGCCCCCCAGGTGCCCTTGCAGAACAGGTTTGATGTCCTGCAGGTACAACTGGCCAGTGAGGAAGGTGAATCATCTGGCTTGGAGGTATTCCCAAAATTAAGGAAGCCTAAGCCCACCATACAAACATCTTACACCAAAAAGAAGAGTCATTGTTACAGGACACTCCCTTTTGAAGGGAACAGAAGCCCCAATATGCAGACCTGACCCACTCCAAAGGGAGGTCTGCTGTCTACTGGAGGCCTAAGTCAAGGATGGGATAAGAAAGCCTCCCTCCCTGGTGCAGCCCACAGGTTACTACCCATTGTTAACCTTCCAGATAGGCAACGATGACCTTGGAAGAAGAAAACTGAAGGCTATCAAGAGAGACTTCAGGGCCTTGAGTCAACTGGTCAAGGGAGTGGGAGCACAGGTAGTATTCTCTTCTATCCTCCCTGATGAAGGGACTAACCCAGAAAGAATGAGTAGGACTCACCTGCTCAACTCTTGGCTTCGAGCCTGGTGCCTCCAGCAGGACTTTGGCTTTTTTGACCACAGGTCACCCCACATGACACCAGGTCTGCTGGCAGCAGATGGACTGCATCTTTCTCAGTGTGGAAGAATGTCTATATCACAGGGATTGGCTGGACTCACTAACCATGCTTTAAACTAGGCTGGAAGGGGGGGAGGGAAAAAGCCAGGCTTACTATAGGCAAGCCTGAGACAATTGTGTGGTGATGTGTCAGCTCCACTGCTATCTCAGGGGAGGTAGATAACAGTGAGTTGTGTGTTGGAGAAGATGCAAGGGCTAGCAGTGAGTATAAGCTGAGGGATGGCACACCAGGGTGGGAGGCTAATAGGAGCCTTCAGCCTGTTACCTTGCAGCATGCTGAGGACACACAAGAACTCTTAAGTTCTTACAGAGATATACCATGGGGATCAAGTATTAAGGAATCAGCACATGCAGAGCTCACTGCTAGGTTAGTGGCCATGGAAGTGGCTGGGAATGGTCAGACTGCAAAAGTGAAAGCCAATAGATTAACTCCCTCCCTGAAATGCTTATACAGCAATGCACAGAGCATGGGGAATAAGCAGGAGGAGCTGGAGATCTGCATTAGGCTGAATGAACATGATATAATTGCCATCACTGAAACATGGTGGGACAGCTCCCACGACTGGAGTGCTGTCATGGATGGCTCTGGATGGCTTTGCACTCTTCAGAGACATGCTTGCAGAAATCCCATGGACTAAGGCTCTAAAGGGTAAAGGAGCCCAAGAAAGTTGGTTAACTTTTAAAGACCACTTCCTCCAAGCNACAGCTGAAGGCTGTGCAGCCATCCAGTGAGATTTGGGCAGATTGGAGAGCTGGGCACAGAGGAACCAATGAGGTTCAACAAGGACAAGTGCAGAGTCCTGCATCTGAGGAGGAGTAATAAACTGCAGCAGTACAGGCTGGGAGGTGATCTGCTGGAGAGCAACCCTGTGGAGAGGGACCTGGGAGTGCTGGTGGATAACATCCATGGGACAGCAATGTGCCCTGGTGGCCAAGAAGGCCAATGGGATCCTGGGGTGTATTAAGGAGTGTGTCCAGCAGATCAATGGAGGTTCTCCTCCCCTTCTACTCCACCCTGGTGAGACCTCATCTTGAGTACTGTGCTCAGTTTTGGGCTCCTCAGTTTAAGAGGGACAGGGATCTGCTGGAGAGAGTCCAGCAGAGGGCTACAAGGATGATTAGGGGACTGGAGCACTGCCTGATGAGGAGAGGCTGAGGGACCTGGGGCTTTTTAGTCTGGAGAAAAGAAGACTGAGAGGGGACTTAATAAATGTTTATCAATATCTGAGGGCTGGGGGTCAGGAGAGGGGACACAGGCTCTGCTCACTGCTGCCTGTGATAGGACAAGGAGCAATGGATGTAAGTTGCAGCACAGGAGGTTCCACCTCAACGTGAGGGGGAACTTCTTTACTGTAAGGGTCAAAGAACACTGGAGCAGGCTCCCCAGAGAGGTTGTGGAGTCTCCTTTTCTGGAGACTTTCAAGGCCTGTCTAGATGTGTTGCTCTGTGACCTGACCTGCTCTGGCAGGGGAGTTGGACTCAATCTCTTTGGGTCCCTTCCATCCCCTAACATCCTGTGATCCTCTGTGATCCTGTGATCACAGGCAATGTTTGGTAAGGTTTAAAAGCCTTTCTGTGGAAAATACAATTTGGAGACCCTGATCCATGGTAAATATTTTGTGAAATGATGTTGCTTTTTAGGAGGAGGTAATTTTTGAACCATCAAGGAAGATTTAAGACATGAAGTACAAAAAGTAGAGGAAACAAAGCAAAACTACTGGAATGTGCTGCATTTCAGGAGATTGTCTTTCTACAAAGAGTGTGACCTCCTTGTCTAGGAATTCAAACCACTTTTATCTAATAGCAAACTATCATGTATTTGCCTTTTGGCTAAAGACACAAGACCTGAAGTACCATCTGCTCATTTTCAATTAGAATTTCTCTTTTCATTTGGGTTTTGTTTTTGTTTGTTTGTTTGTTTGCAATAATAAGGAAAAAAGTAAGGCTGATCACTTAAAGTGCTGTTCACTAAACTTGTCAGGTCCATAGGAGCAGCTGTTAGATTCTGCACCAGCTGAACTTTAATGCTGTCCATGAACCTTACATTGCCTGGTATTGATGAAATAAGATTGTTTTTCTTTTGTGCTTTTGCTCAAAAAGGTCTTGCCCTTGTGAACCATGAGAGATACTCAAAACTCCTTACCAAAGTGCCCCCCCCCAACACTTGCATCAAGTGCAAGTGCATTTGCATAAAGTTTAATGATATAAAAATTCAAGCTGGAATTTCAACTTTAGATTTTTGAATATTGCAAGTCTGAGCAGCTTTGATAAAACATACTTATAACTTATTTGGATTCCCAGATGGATAATTGCAATTAAAAAAACTCTGAATTTCTCATTAATACTCTAATTATTTCTGTCATTGCACCGTGACTATCATAGGATGAGAGAATGCACTAGGTTGGAAGGGACCTCTAGAGGTCATCTAGTCCCACTGCCCTGCAGCAAGCAGAGACATGCCCAACTTGATCAGGCTGCTCAAAGCCCTACCAAGCCTGTCCTTGAATGTTTTCAGAGATGGGGCCTCCACCACCTCCCTGGGCGACCTATTCCAGTATTCCACCACACTCATAATAAAGAACTTCTTCCTAATGTCCAACGTAAACCTACCTTTCTCTAGTTATAATCATTGCCTCTTGTTCTAATGCTACATGGTTTTGTAATTAGTTCCTCCTCAGCTTTCTTTTAGGCCTCCTTGCAATACTGGAAGGCCACTGCAGGGTCTCCCCAGAGCCTTCTCTTCTCCAGACTGAACACCACCAATTCTCTCAGTGTCTCTTTTCAAGAGACTCCAAGCCTCTGATCATTTTTGTGGCCCTGCTCTGGACCACCTCCAGGTGAGGTCTCACCAGAGCAGAGTGGCAGAATCACTTCTCTCAGTCTCCTGGCTATGCTCCTTTTGATGGATGCAATTTGCCTTCTCTGCAAGTGCACATTGTTGGTGCCTCTCTGTCCTCCACGTGCCTTCTAGGAGGATTTGTTCCACGATCTTTTCAGGCAGACAGGTCCTCCTTCCTACCCCTCTTAAAAGTGGGTCTTCCAGTCACTAGGGACTTCACCTGACTGCCAGGACTTTTCTAATACAATGGAGAGTGGACCGGCAACTACATCAGCTAATTCCCTCAGGACTATCTCTTTCTCTCTCTCTCTCTCTCTCTCTCTCTTTATCTATCTGTCTGTCTGTCTGTCTGATTTAGTTGGGGCAATTAACAAGGCAGGAATTGTAAAGATACAGTTATTTTTATTTTCCCAAAAAGCCCCGCTCCCAAACTATATACAAAATTAGTTAAATTTTATTTATAGGTTCTAGTTCAGTCAGGAATCTTCACAAGGATGCTTATGGGCAATTCTAGTCACTTAAGAATGTCAGACTAAGACTGACTTACAGGCTAAGCCACAAAAGAGCTTTACCCCACTTACAAAATAAGAGGCAGCCCAAAGCCCTAGGGAAAGTCTGATTTACTCATGGAGGTGGAGTAGGAATTTAGAGATAATCCCTGGATCTCCTTTGCGGCAGTCTCTGGAACTGCAAGTTTTAATCCAGTCATGGATCCAAGTGGCATTAAGTCCAATGCAAATAAACCCACCAAAGTCCAAAGTGTCTGTAGATACAGCTTCCGTGAGGCAAAGACTGGGGAGAGAGACTGCCTTAGCATCACAGGAAAAAAGCCAGACTGCTGGCNTCCAACGTAAACCTACCTTTCTCTAGTTATAATCATTGCCTCTTGTTCTAATGCTACATGGTTTTGTAATTAGTTCCTCCTCAGCTTTCTTTTAGGCCTCCTTGCAATACTGGAAGGCCACTGCAGGGTCTCCCCAGAGCCTTCTCTTCTCCAGACTGAACACCACCAATTCTCTCAGTGTCTCTTTTCAAGAGACTCCAAGCCTCTGATCATTTTTGTGGCCCTGCTCTGGACCACCTCCAGGTGAGGTCTCACCAGAGCAGAGTGGCAGAATCACTTCTCTCAGTCTCCTGGCTATGCTCCTTTTGATGGATGCAATTTGCCTTCTCTGCAAGTGCACATTGTTGGTGCCTCTCTGTCCTCCACGTGCCTTCTAGGAGGATTTGTTCCACGATCTTTTCAGGCAGACAGGTCCTCCTTCCTACCCCTCTTAAAAGTGGGTCTTCCAGTCACTAGGGACTTCACCTGACTGCCAGGACTTTTCTAATACAATGGAGAGTGGACCGGCAACTACATCAGCTAATTCCCTCAGGACTATCTCTTTCTCTCTCTCTCTCTCTCTCTCTCTCTTTATCTATCTGTCTGTCTGTCTGTCTGATTTAGTTGGGGCAATTAACAAGGCAGGAATTGTAAAGATACAGTTATTTTTATTTTCCCAAAAAGCCCCGCTCCCAAACTATATACAAAATTAGTTAAATTTTATTTATAGGTTCTAGTTCAGTCAGGAATCTTCACAAGGATGCTTATGGGCAATTCTAGTCACTTAAGAATGTCAGACTAAGACTGACTTACAGGCTAAGCCACAAAAGAGCTTTACCCCACTTACAAAATAAGAGGCAGCCCAAAGCCCTAGGGAAAGTCTGATTTACTCATGGAGGTGGAGTAGGAATTTAGAGATAATCCCTGGATCTCCTTTGCGGCAGTCTCTGGAACTGCAAGTTTTAATCCAGTCATGGATCCAAGTGGCATTAAGTCCAATGCAAATAAACCCACCAAAGTCCAAAGTGTCTGTAGATACAGCTTCCGTGAGGCAAAGACTGGGGAGAGAGACTGCCTTAGCATCACAGGAAAAAAGCCAGACTGCTGGCGTGTTCCTGTGAACAGCAGCAGTTTACAGCAGAGGCAGGGCCCTTCCAGCAGGAAGCCAGGATACAGTGGCCCGAGGAGAAGACAGGTCTGGGTGCTGCTGGCAGCTCTCTCTCTTGAATGGATCCAAGGACTTGCTGGACTTGCAGACTTGCGGAGCGAACCATGCAGAGCGGTGGGGAAGCAGGGACCGTGCACACTTCCTCCTCGCTCTTACTTAAAAATCTCCTCAGACAATGTGTCCAATGCCATATATACTGGGTGTGAAGAATCCAGCCAATCACCAGCCCAGATTCTAGTGCAGGCTGTCTCATGAGTGAGTATACATGTGAGATAAGGGTGCCTTTGCTGTTCTCTGTTCAAGCCTGCAGGGGTGGGAGAAGCAGTTTTGTGCCTACTTCTTCCCCCGTTCAAACCTCTGGAGATGGAGGTGGAGAAAGGAGTTTGGAGTACCCTGACACACTGCCTATCTGTCTGTCTGTCTGTCTGCCTACTTGTCTGCCTCTATCTATCTATCTATTTGTCTGTCTGTATCTGTTTATCTGTCTGTATCTATCTATCTGTCTGTCTATCTATCCGTCTGTCTATCTATCTGTCTCTATCTAGTTATCTCTATTTGTCTGTCTGTATCTGTTTATCTGTCTGTATCTATCTATCTGTCTGTCTATCTATCTGTCTCTATTTATCTCTGTCTATCTATCTATTTGTCTGTCTGTATCTATCTGTCTCTATCTATTTATCTCTATTTGTCTGTCTGTATCTGTTTATCTGTCTGTATCTATTTGTCTGTATCTATTTGTCTGTCTGTATCTATCTGTCTGTGTCTATGTATTTGTATCTATATCTATCTGTCTGTCTGTATCTATTTGTCTATCTGTCTCTATCTGTCTGTCTATCTATCTATTTGTCTGTATCTATCTGTCTGTATCTATCTATTTGTATCTATTTGTCTGTCTGTATCTGTCTGTATCTATTTGTCTGTCTGTGTCTATCTATTTGTCTGTGTCTATCTATCTGTCTGTCTGTATCTATCTATCTATATCTATTCGTCTGTCTGTATCTATTTGTCTGTATCTATCTATCTGTCTGTCTATCTATCTGTCTGTCTATCTATCTGTCTGTCTATTTGTCTGTCTGTATCTATTTGTCTGTCTGTATCTATTTGTCTGTCTGTATCTATCTGTATCTATCTATTTGTCTCTGTCTGTATCTATCTATTTGTGTCTGTCTCTGTCTATCTATCTATCTATCTCTCTGTCTGTCTCTATCTATCTATCTATCTGCCTGTCTATCTGTCTATCTACCTATCTCTATCTTCAAATACACTGAATAAACTGTAGGAGATGGAAAGAGAAAGAGACTGCAAAACCATGCACACAAAGAGTTTGCGTACTATCAGGTGGAATTCAAAGTTATAATTGTTTGGCTTGGGAAATTTCATCTTTCTCTTTAAGTTCATCCTGAAATTTTAAACCATAATTTGTTTTGATTGAATTTCTAATGTTAATTAGTGAGGCTTGCACAATTAAAGACATCAAGAACATATAATTATGTTCCTTATAATTATACCGTAATTGTTTTAGTACGTTAAATTATCTAATAGATTTTTTCCTGTTTCAACAGCAGCAGTACAACCATCTCTGTTTTATGAAATAACTGGCAAACATTCAGTAGGTACTTTCAAGCATTTCAAGTAAAGTTTTTGATGGGTATGCATCTACTAATGAAATATTCATGCATTATATTTTTCTCTATTACAAGTGACTTTCACTGAAGCGCTTAATGCTTGGTTTGCTTAGACAGATGTAACATTCAATCAAACTGATGGAAACTCTGGAGTACTGTTAAACTGGATATTATTAAATCAAATGCTCTTGATAAATATTGAGTCTCTCATGTTAAAAAGCATTTCCAACGTGATTCATGGATAGCAAAACAATAATGGGGCCCCTTGTTAATAATGTTAATTTTACAGCTGTTACCATCTGACAATTAATATGATTTTCCACATGCATAAATGGCTTAGGCTGAGAGTATTAAAATGTGCTCTCTGCATGCTGTTTCAGATGTTCCATATTGTGTAAGCATTACAGAACAACTGCACAAGTTTGTAATACTGTTGTGGGTTGGATTTGCCACCCAACAAATGGGAAATTTACCCTCTGGAGTAAATTTACCACACTTAGAATTTGGGAAGTTAAATGAAATTATATTTACAAAAGTAGATTAAATATAAAAGGATAAAAGGCAACAAACACATACAATGTATATTTACACATATTTACAGTTTGACAACAGCACAATACCCCCTTGTACAATATCTCAGCTCTCTTTTTTCCCCCTCTGTACAGACTCACACCCCCTTGGACTCAAAGGAGCTGGAGGGCTGTATCACAGCCAGCACACTGTCCCTCCTGCCCCTCTACCTTCACCAACCCAAACAAGACCAGTCAGGCATCATGCAATGCCAGAGAGCAGAGAAGCCAGAAGCAAGCAGGAGACAGCCAGAGAGAGGAGAAACAGGCTTGTGCTGCAAAATGTAAGATAGTCATCAATCCAATGGAAGGAGATAAACCTATCTTGCACTATTCTGTGTCCAATCCCTAAACCTGTTTATCTTTTAGACTTGAATTCTCTGGAAAAAAATCAATCATAGCCTTAAAACTGTAACAAATACCAGTGAAGTATGTATACTGTCTGCTTAAAATTTAATACTTTCTTCAAGTAGCATAACTTGCACCCATGTGAGTAAGAAAAGATCAGTTCTGGTAATTTCACAGGCAGGAAGCTAATGATCCTCTTACGAAGCAATTGGTAAAGGCCTTTGGAGAAGTGTCTGGGCATATCAGTGCTGTTTCTCCTACTTATTCTCTGAATGCTAATTTTGCTAAATAAAATTAAAGTCAGTCAAAGGTTTTCCTGCAGTAGTTTTCCACTGGAGCTCATTCACGACTCTTTGCAAGAAAAAGAGGGTGTAAATATGAAGTGGTTGGTAAAACAATGGATAAACATGCTTTGTGCCAGGTTTTTAAAGAATAAAAACTCAGAGCTTAATATTATGATTTGCTCTACCACTTTAGGACATATGAAAGCTGTGACTTCATCAACAGTCCCTAATCGACATGATCTTTGAGTTAATTTCTTCTTTGATTACACTGTATTGGTTTCTTCCAGGGAGCAGAAGGGACCTGGTGAAGGCAGAGCAAGCACCAGCTCAGCAGGGAAAGTGCCAAAGGAATCCTGGGAAAGAAGATCAGGAGCAGAGAAGATCAGGAGCAGAGATCAGGAATGAAATTGCACTGCTTGATACCAATTAAAGGAGTGGCCGAACAGGTAAAAATATTTCATCAAATGTTTCATATGTTCTGAGTCATTTGGAAAAGAGACACCATGAGTCACACTTGCTATAAGTACTCGATAATTCACAGGTCCTGGCAACAAAATTCTCTGCCTTCATGAAAGAGTTTGTGATGTGTAGATGCTGTACGTGTGCAATGCATGATAGCCTGGGATCAGGTCACTCCTGTGCAAAGTTAAAAGTAAGATCCAGATGTATTCAGAGATCTGCAGAAATGAGTTTGGAAAACTACCTAAAATGCTATTGTATCACTAACATGTAGAAGCCTCCTTTGCCACCCTGCAAGCCACTGGAACAGTGAAAAGGCATCAATACCAGGACTGAAACCCATTTCCTCTTATGGGCCCAATTCTGCCTCTTTTGCGTTGAGTTATTTGATTTAAAATACTGCTATATGGTATTCAGTGAGCAGCTGCACAGTTCTTTTGAGACTGCTGTTTTATTTTTTACATTTAATTTTAGAAGGGCAAGGCATGGTGCTAGGAAAATTAGGAAATGTATATAAAATTATGGAGCAGTGACTCTGTAGGGAAAATGTTTACTCTGCAGGCTTTTCTCTTTAAAACACAACTGCTTGAAAGCAGCACATTAAATTCTAATGTGTGTGTATTTAAAAAAAAAGCACAGTGTATGTGAGAAAAAAAAAAAGCATATGAAGTGTGTAAGGTGGGGCTGCTGTGGCTAAGCACTCCTTCTGACAGAATGCTACAGCGGTGCCATGAAATCTTATGTAAGTGGTCAGAACACAAGCAAGAGCTGCCTGTGGGTAGTCCCAACCTATTCACAAGCCCTTCTGAACAATTTTCCTACTTTTTAAAATACTAGTTTTGGCAAACATTTGATACTTGAAATATGAAATGCATGAGTCACCTACTGGGATAGGCACGGTATGTGGTTTATTGAATTTAGCTAAATTGTGAGTCATCTATCAATAGTCCTCATAGTGAACATACTTGTAATAATTTCACACATTACAAACAAGAGTAGGTATGATTTTTTTCAAGATTTATTTTCAAGTAGTTTTTACTTGGAGGTTTTTTAAAATGTTTTTGTTGTGCTCCATTTGATGTTGTAGGAAATTGTTAACTTCTTAGTGATGGAGGATAAAATCAGGAGGTAGTTTATTGCTTATCAGTTTAAACAACAAAGACCAGAAATGGAAAACCTTACATATTATAAAATACTGTCTTACAAAGCAAAGTCCTCAACATGAGGTTGTATGAATACAAATTCTTCGCTTATAGCTATTGAGATATATTCTCCTACCAGCATACCAATTTCTGTTAAATGGTTTTAAAATTCAGAGGCAGCAGTTCTGACAGAGCTGCAAATTACTACAGGTTATGCCTTGCCAAAAACACACGGAACTTTTAGGGTGGGGTTTTAAGGGAGTGTAGTGACTAGAAGAAAGAAGTGAAATGTATAAAGTAGCATCATAGCTGTGGTCTGTCGGATACTGGGAATATAATCTCTTTACTACACAAACACATTCAGGCATAAAAGCAGTGAGAAACTTTCCAAACAAATTCCTTAGAGGAACAGGAATTCAGCATCCCTAAGATGAAAGCGACTGCGCGGTCAGTCTCCCCAGATCCCTCATTCTAGAGACGGCCTCTGATAAGAACCTTTCTCTGAATGCTTGTCATGAGGATGACTAATGACACGGGCATCTAAATTCGCCCCTCACGTAGTTACATCGGGAGCCGCTTGAGGACTGGGAGCTGTGAACCCCCCCGACTCGCAGCACAGAACTGCCCTCTGCTTGGTTTTCTTTTCTTGCCTCCACCTGTATTTTGCTCCTGCGAAGAACCCTGAGTCCTTCGGAACTCGCCTGGGAGTTTTACAGACCTCTGCTTGTCTTGCACGGTCCTCAGCGAAGATGTTTGCCCTGCCGATGAGATAGCGGGTCTGTTAGGGTAAATCCGTATCTTGTCATAGACTCCCTCCCGGAATTCCGTCTTCTCCTGGGAAAAAGAAAAATTAAAATAAATTAGAATTTTTTCCCCTCGTATTTCCCACGAGGCTCTGCGGGACTTTGGTGCCACTCCTATTCGCTGTGCCTTCTTCCAGGGGCAGGAGCCGCCGCCGCTCCGCGGGGGAAGGGAGGGGACGGCCGCCAGATGGCGCCCTTGCACAAGCGACACCATCGTGCCTGGCGGGGCAGGAGAAGCGGAGCTGGGCAGGGGTGTCGGGCGCCGAGCTGCGGGCGCGGAGCTCGGCCGGGCTGCCAAAAACACTTCCCTGCCGCTCCGCGATAGGGCGGCGATGCTTCTCGGCTTTAGCAATTCCCAGTGTGCGCTTCCGCCGTCTGCTTCGGCCCTGCACTGCGCTCCGCCGAGCGGGCTTTACGGTACTCGGCTTTCTCCGTGCGCCCGCCGCTTTGCACCCGTTTTCCCCTTACGAAATAACGGCGCACTTACCGAGGAGGAGGAGGAGTGATTTGACAGTGGGAGGATGAGGCTGAAAATGGGACGTGCGTATAACTTAAGCAGAGAGCGCTGGTGATTCCTAGCTGAGAAATGCATGGAGGAAAAGGAGGGGCAAGGCTAAGCCAGAGATACGCGGTGCAGTCCCCAAGGCAGCACCTCTGCACACGCTGTCCTTCCCATTGGTCATTCCTTTATTAAGTTCAATTAAAATGTAAATACATATTTTTCTTCTGCTCACCGTTAAAGAAGATGTTATTGCCTGTATAGTGCAATTTCCTGCCCAGGATGTTACTGCTCAATTACTGGAGTTTTGGTGGTCTTTTTTTAGCTCATCTGAAGCAACTACTGCTTGTAATATGAGCCAAATAAATTTGGTTTGGATTGGATTTTTGTTTTGTTTTGGAGGAGTTTTTTTGTGGGTTTTGTTGGTTTTTGTTTTTGTTTTGTTTTTGTTTTTAAGAATTATTGCTGGGTTATTAGAGTGAAAGAAGGAACTAGTGGCACGTACACATGAATACCTGTGTTCCTGCTGGTCCTGTACCAATTAGCACAGAAACCTGAGCATAGCTGAATAGATAGAAGAAAAGCAACATGAATTTTCCCCCTTTTTTTTCCTATTTGACTTAATCTTTGGCTCTTTACATTCATAGATTTTTAGGCACGAATTGTCATCTGGACAAAGTACTTTTGTTAAGCAGTGCTGTAAGCTCAGAGGAGGTGGAAGATAGCACAGGGAGCTGGAAGATTGTAGTTAGACAAGCTGTACAAACCCCTGAATTTTAGAAATTCAGTGAGCCTGGCTTTTGTGTTTGTAAGCTTTACTCTTTATGTGTATTACTTATTTCATGCTTTTCATGAGTTGCAGCCAAGCAGTGCTCTAGGAGACCAAAACCTGTTTTCAATTAAATCTTAGAAAATAACTAAGTCAAAACATTAAATACAAATATTGTATCACTAATGGTACAGGTCTCTGGTTAACTTAGATGGACTTATTTCAGTAATTGGAATCCTGGCTGACAAAAGTTTTGGACTGTGTACTGTGGAAAACAGGAGAGGATGGGCATGGAAACATTTATGGAAACCATGGCAACAAATGGCTCAGTAGGTCTATACAAGTAGGAAATGCATGAAATGTATTCATAAGAGAAAGAGGCTTAGGAAGAGGAAACTCTGCAGCTATAGAGACCTAGGGAAGCAGTTAATGCTCAATAGATAAGATCAAGATTAAAAAATTGCTCACCTCCCTTGAAGTGTTTTCTAAGAAAACTTGACACACCATCTCTTTCCCAGTCATGGTTTGTATCTGCAGTGTCTTGTGAAAGCTGTAGTGAATCAGTACTTACTTTCATTGCTGTTCAGAACATCAGAGCAAAGAGGCTATGGAGTCAGCACCAATGCTCAAGCCTTTCCCAGATCTATGGGACAAGAAGAGCCTGGAGGCAAAGTTATATTGGGATTGGACAAACAGTGATTCATCCTTAGAATCATAGACTCGTAGAATCAGCCAGGTTGGAAGAGACCTTCCAGATCATCCAGTCCAACCTATCACCCAGCCCTAGCCAATCAACTAGACCATGGCACTAAGTGCCTCATCCAGTCTTTTCTTGAACACCTCCAGGGACGGTGACTCCACCACCTCCTTGGGCATCCCATTCCAATGCCAATTACTCTTCCTCCTAACATCCAGCCTATACCTCCCCTGGCACAACTTGAGACTGTGTCCCCTTGTTCTGTCACTGGTTGCCTGGGAGAAGAGACCAACCCCCACCTGGCTACAGCCTCCTTTCAGGTAGTTGTAGACAGCAGTGAGGTCACCCCTGAGCCTCCTCTTTTCCAGGCTAAATAACCCCAGCTCCCTCAGCTTCTCCTCATGTCCATTCTGAAGGGCTCCTAGAATGATTCCTTGGCCTTTTACTTCTTCATTAGCTGTGGTTAAGAGAATTTTGTAACTTGGCAGTCCTTAACATTTGTCAGCAGTGTTTTAAACAGGAGCATTCATGGTTTCATGGCCAATTCGAGGTAGTCTAGTGTGAAATATTTTTTTACTCATTTTCTGCTTTGAGGAATGCATTGTCTTCAAGTTCTTACCAGTGTGGATTCAGAGGCACTCATAGGCTTTGTGTATGAGAGATGAGACTTCTAAAGAGCAGAGTCTTTCAAGAACATGTATATAATCCCTGACTTTCATACCTCCATGTGAGGCTATAAAGGATGCAGGATGCACATCTCTTCCTCATCACTTTTAAGATGCAACTTGATGACTGCTCAACTCGTCCTTTTTGAGAACTGTAAACCCTTTTTACAAAGGTGTGAAGAGGTTTTTTTTTCTTTTCTTGTTTGAAATGTTGGGGGAGGTTAAAGGCTATATCAGTCAGCTCTGTCCAAGAGAACTCAGTGTTTCACATACCTGATGGCTTCTATACCAAATTCTGAACTTCTGCCCAAGCTGGAGAAATTCAGGCTGCAGAAAAGTGCTTGTTTTCTCCCTGAGAATTCAAAAAAGTGGGTGTTCTTGGCTTAACAACCTTAATCATCTCAATATTTTTAAAACATTTTTCTAGCAACTGCTGTGCTGATAGCATTAGACTACCATACCAAAGCACAGGACATTGACGTCTCTATGAGGAAGCTTCTGGTGAAAAATAAGCATAGTTCCAAAAAACTTCTTTGGGATTCTTCAAAAAGAGGACTAAGAAAATCATATTACTCTGAAACTAAAGACTCAAAGCTTCCTCTCTTGCCCCTTGCATGGAGATACAGAATACACTGCTCAGTGATGGATGTGAAGGGAACTTTGGTACTGCTCCCAACATCACTGTCTATATTGATAAAACAGCTCCAAGCAGAGGATTTAAGACCTCATCCAACAGTGTCCTCTGCAATACATTAACAGTTAACCTTTACATTTGTGACAGTTCTGTCATAAGCCTCATCAACCCCATTGAACTAACTGGGTTTTTTTTTTGTTTGTTTGTTTGTTTCAATTGAAAAGCCTTCTTCCTTCTTTCTGGAAAGGAAAATTCTGTTGAATTTCACTGGACTGGTGCTGCAGATGTTGTTGTGCAACAAGGAATCCTACTGTCTACCAGCATCTTCAGCCAGATGATCTATGCTAAAGCCAGGCACCATCCTCTTTTACATTAGCCCAAAGAATTGCACTTGTCAGTCATCTGCAGTGGGTCTACTCTGGCACAGATATGAGATAACCATTTATCTTGTGAATCATAGAATGACTTGGGCTGGAAGGGACCTCCAAAGGTCATCTAGTCCAACCCCTTCTGCAGTCAGCAGGATTATCCTCAACTAGATGAGGTTGCCCAGAGCCCTGTTGAGCCTCACCTTGAATATCTCCAGGGATGGGGTCTCAGCCACCTCCCTGAGCAACCTGCTCCAGTGTTCCACCACCCTCATAGTAAAGAACCTATCTAAATCTGCTCTTCTAGTTTGAAGCCATTGTCTCACAGGCCTTTGTGAACAGTCTCTCTCCATCCTTCTTGCAGGCCCCCTTCAGGGACTGGAAGGCTGTTTTTAGGTCTCCCTGGAGCCTCCTCTTCTCCACTGAACAGTACCAGCTCCCTCAGCCTGTCTTCATAACAGAGGTGATGCTTTGAGATGCTCCAGCCAGACTGGACTCTTACCTACACCAACATAAGTTTTGAAGGGGTCTTCAGGAACTTCCCCTAAGACAGGAGAGACCCTTAGAGTGCATCACCCATCTCAGTGAGGGTAAGCCCTGGAAAGATACCATTATCCTATGCACCTACAGGGCTGTGAGAGTTCAAGTTCCTGTTACAGCTGGGTAACTTACTGTGTTTTACACCACCTGTCTCTGTACTGTCTAACCCAGAGTTAGGAGCTGAAAAGGAGAGAAGAAACAGAAGATGCTCATTAGTTACAATTGTGCCAGCAGAGGCTGACAACTGCTGTCACAAGTGCTGTGTGTAGGGCAGAAACGTGGCCTAGACACAGAAAATGCAGGTGAAGCGATTGAGAACTTGGAAAGAAGAAAATAAGCTTAAACAATCTAAAGGCTGCAAAACCACAGGGAAAAGAAAACATTACTTCTCAACACTGAATTCTAATCTGAATAAAAAAAGAGTTCAAGGCTGCCTTCAAAGGATCAAAGAGATCAGATGACTAACTGGCAAGGATGATAATGAGGATTAGAAGTGGCAGACGGGAACCTGAACTGGAAAACAAACCAAAGCTTTCTGCAGCTGAAGAGGCTTGGAAAAAAGGATCAAACCTTCATGGAGAAGGAAAGCTTCAGGCACAATGAAGATGAAATAATGCTTGCAAAATCCCAGGTTGTGATAAAGGAGGCCAATTGCCTAAAACCACACCTAAAGTGCCTGTCTCTGCTTCTTGGCTCTTTTGTGAAGTAGGTTTGGTGAATTAAGGTTTGGTTAGTATGCAGCATTGAAATTTAGATTATAAACTAGATGATACATTTTCTTAGAATTTAAATTATTAAAGTAGTGCATATGTTAGAAGCAATTTCATCTGTTACAGGTACAGTATCATCAGGGGGATACTGAGGTTTGAGGGTTTGAAGTTGGGCAGCAAGACTAAGTGGATCTAATGCATACCTTGATGAACAGGATATGTGCCTCTCTTCACAATCAATATGATCCAGGCAGTGTGGGGGAACTGGATTCTTGTTGGCTCTGTTAGTTTAGTTCCTCATTAGTCAGTTGATGCTTCTGTATTGGTACTCACCCTTCACCAGAAAAGTTGCTAATGTGTTTATCTTTACAGAGCTATGTATGTAGCTGGTGAAGCTGATCAGGGAGGGGTCTGTATGTTGGCTGCTGACTGCTCAACAGCTCCTACCAGAATTGTCATGTTGAGCACTGCTGTTTATCAGAGCACTCACCACGTATGTTCAGGGGAAAGCTTCTCTGCTCCTGCTGTTTTTTATAAGCATAATGTCTGTGGGACCACTGAAATGTTTGCAAGGTGTTTAAATTACAGCTTTCTTGAGCTTTGAGCCATGTTTCTGGCTGTGGAGGCCATCAGTCCTACCTCCAGGTTGCTAAGTTTCGACATCTCTCTGCTGCACTGTGATCTGCAGCTCTGCTGGACTCTTTAGTGGCTGCTTCATTGTTCTAGTGCTGTCCCCTCATGCTGTCTGGGATCTCATAAGAAGTTTGCACTGTTAGCTGGGGTCATGAGTAAGCAGGAGAATGTGCCATTGCTAGGGACAGCGAGGAGGAAGGACAGAGATCCCAACACAGGCTGACAATCATGAAAACAGCCAGAGTGACATCATGAGGGGACTTGGGGGCATCTGTGGTTGCACAGAAAATGTCAGTAGTAACTGAACCTGCAAGTACCTATTTCCCTGTAGAAAGAGCTAGGTCCTGTGTTTATCCTCAAGATACGATTGCAGTAAACTGAGGATCAGAAGTCACAACAGATAGCCCATTACAGAGAGAAACAGGACTTTGGTATGTGATGTTTCAGGCACCCCTTTGACCCTTTCTACAGGATTTTATAACATTTCTGGTCCCAGCTGAGTTAACCTTGTGTGGGTCTTGCCTATCCCTGCTTCCTTCTGCATTTGACATGCTGCAGTGGGGAAAGGTGAGTTCAGATGGCTGCTTTGCTTTGGTTGCCTGCCATTGATGGGACAGCCTTCTGAGGCTTGTTGCAGATAAGTAATTCAGAAAAACTTCTCTAAATTGTCCTGATGACTGAGGTAGCTCCTTGCAACTGTGTGAGAGATGTGGATGGATAACAAGGATGACAGAAAATTACCTTTTTCTTATCCCTTGATCTGGTCCTGAGTACAGCTTGGCTGTAACTGTGAATAAAACTGCTGTTGGGATTGATTGCAAGTTATTACATGATCTTTCTGTAAAAAGATTTCTGAGGTGAGCCAGGTGTGCTTCAGCAGGAAGGGAGGGAATGGAAGAAAGAAGTTCTCTTTCTTGGGGGTTCTTTTATATTCAAAGTGTCTCTAAATGAAATTGCAGAGACAGGTCCATGAATTCTGCAAGCAGGTGCAAATATAAACCAGTGAATAACTGAGTGGAAATAAATATTCTTTACAAGGCTGGTTGAAAATAAACCATTCCTAAATATCAGATAAGACAGTCAATGATAAAATTATGGTGTTGTTTTTTTTATTGTTTTTTTGCTTTTCAGACACCTTGCAAACATTTCAGTGGTCTCACAGACATTATGCTTATGAACAACAACAGGAGAATTTGATATCTGAAGGGGGCCTACAGGAAGGCTGGGGAGGGACTATTTACAAGGTCAAGCAATGACAGGACAAGGGGCAATGGGTTTAAACTGGAAGAGGGGAGATTCAAACTGGATGTTAGGAGGAAATTCTTTACAGTGAGGGTGGTGAGATACTGGAACAGGTTGCCCAGGGAGGTTGTGGAGCACAGAATCACCCAACATGATCTTTGCAGCAGGATCAGTGTCTCCTTCGTACTGGGAGCTTCATTTTGTGAGAGCACCTTTTTGTCCTCCTCCAAATGTCAGTGCAAGGCTAGTCTCTTCTGCTTGAGGTATCTTTGGCCTTCTCCCTTGATATTTTTTACAGTGGCTTCCTGGGTCCTTGACCTGACCTCTTTGGTTTTGTTTCAGTTTGATCTGTGTTTCTACAGACTGTATTATCCTAGATAAAATATATGTAGCATATATGTATATATATATGTGTATATATGTAGAGGAATAGACTTCTAGTTTATGTTGGGATGTAGTGGGTTGGGAACCTTATCTCCCCTAATTAAAATTTACCAGACCAGCTCAGATGCCTTGGAAGTAGCATAAAGCTATACTTACAACAAAGCTAAACTTATAAGCATACATACAAAATATATTTACATGTATTTACAATTATATACAATTTAGAAATAATACAGAAATCCAAACTTCCCCCCAGACAAAGAAATTCCAGAAGAGACCCATGCCACCCTCTCTTTCTCTGCAGACAGAAAAGAGCTAGCAAGACTTAGGTGTTACCTGGTTAGCCAAGGTTAGTGGAAGAGATGAAAGAGAGAAGTGAAGAGAGCCAATACCCAGAAGCAAAGAAACACAAATTATTTAGGCTTTGGGTTTTTTTATCCCTTTTAGCAAACCACGGAATGATACAGACTTTATCATTTTTATTCTTTTACAACCAGTGATCTGATTTCTCTTATTAGAATATTCCAGTAAGTCTTAAACCACTACCTGGGATATATGAAATATCTCTCCCTTTCAGAAGATCTGATTATGCTCAGATGGTTCAGCTGACTTAGAAACTACATAGTGACAAGAACAAGCACAAGGAGAAGGATGAGAAATAAGTGTGTGTGGGTAAACAGAGCCACACAGACTTCGATGCTTAGTGATTTGAGCAGAAGCAGTGTGGTCTGATTGCTCTAAGACTGTTTTGGGATGTTTGGGGTTTTTTTGTTGTTATTTCTTTTTCCTGCAGTTCTGACAACCACTTGCTATGTGCCCTTGGGTAAGTAACATCTACTTTACATTTGCTATTTTGATTGCAGACTCGCTGGGGAGATGAAGCTTCTCCCCTCACGTATTTGTACAGCACTGAACTCAGTAGAACTCAGTTCTTAATTAGTGTTCAAATATGGATGTAATACAAATAATTAATAATTTAATCATCATCAGTGTTTACATAACACTGCTGGCTTTTCATGCAAATGTTTTATCCAAATATTTCATGAAAGTTTTCCCATGTATTCTTATCACAGTAGTGCTGTACATCAACTTGAGGAGGAGGAACTGCTTTACTGTAAGGGTCACAGAGCACTGGAACAGGCTGCCAAGAGAGGTTGTGGAGTCTCCTTCTCTGAAGACTTTCAAGACCTGTCTGGATGTGTGTGACCTGAGCTAGATTGTATTCTCCTGCTCTGGCAGGGCAGTTGGACTCAATGATCATTGGAGGAGGAGGAACTGCTTTACTGTAAGGGTCACAGAGCACTGGAACAGGCTGCCAAGAGAGGTTGTGGAGTCTCCTTCTCTGAAGACTTTCAAGACCTGTCTGGATGTGTGTGACCTGAGCTAGATTGTATTCTCCTGCTCTGGCAGGGCAGTTGGACTCAATGATCATTGGAGGTCCCTTCCAACCCCTAAGATCCTGTGATCCTGTGAGCTTCATAAAGGAGAAACAATATTTAGGGTTTTTTTAATGTTTTCAAAACTTTCTTTCTCTCTTAAATAGAATATAATATTCTCTCCTGCAGCTAATAAAACGTTCCCAACCATTTAAAAAAACTGTCTTTGGTTGAAGGACTCTACACTATCACTAGGCTGCCCCTGTCATTATGAAAGCTCTTTAAGTAACCCAAAGTGTAGATTTCCACAAAGAGTGCCTTGCAGAGGCTGGAATGCACAGATTTGTTTAATTGGTTTTATTATAGTTTAACTAGCTGGTTCTGTATAGTATGGATTTTTCTACAGCTAGCTGAGTGTGGTGTTACTCTGAAAGTCCAGTTAGCCCATACAGTTTCTAACACTGGTGAAAGGAGTGCATAAATGTGCAGATCTCAGGTTNAAAAAAAAAAAAAAAGATACAAGATGTAGAGAAGAAATAATGCCAGTAATGTAAATGGTGAATTCTTTTGAAATGACAAAGATCTCAATTGCCAGGGCAAAAGCAGTTTTGAGTGTATGGATTTAATACCTACAGCAATGCTACTGCTCTGTGCCTTGGCCTGAGCTCAGCATTACTGCTGGATAGCAAACCAGGTTCTGTTACTGCCAACAAAATACAGAACAAACATTGTCTTAGTGAGAAAAGCAACAGGTTTCATTACTGCAACTGGAGTTTGAACCTGGAAACTTCCTAGGTGCCCAGCTGCTGGAAAAGCTTGGTGTGAAGCTTGGCCCTCTCTCCACAGCAAAATCTCTGTGTGGTCTGTAGGTAGTTCCCAATACCCTGGCATGGGATGTGTGGTAAAGGACATCTAATCTGAAGGACTCTTCTTAAAAACACTGCTTGCAATGAGATTGCTGTGGCCTTCAAGCTGCCCTTTTCCAGTGGAGATACTTAACACTACTGCCCAACAGAAAACATTGTCAAAATGCTCTGAGGCCCAGCTGAGTCTTTCATTTGGCATTAACAGGGTTTGTTAGCAATGTCTAGATGGAAATGAAGAAAAGACAAATATAGTTCTTAATTTGCGTAATATCAAATCACCGATTTGCTCTGGGAGGGCTGCTATATGGTGTTTGCATTTCCTATTTCATATGGTGGTTTGGGGTTTTGCTGGAAGTGGTTTTTCTGTAAATCTGGTTTCTCTTGCTCAGAAGGATAGTAGGGCAGTGCTTTCCCCTAGCAGAACCAATAACCTGCCTCCACACCTCCCATATGTTTGTTCCCTTCTCTGCAGACAAGACCAACTTCCAGAATAAAAACTCCTGCACATTGGTTATAATTTTAACCACTGCATGGGTGTGACATTCATGATGAAGGGGGGAGAAAGAAGGTCTTTTTCCTATTCCTTCTCCCTTTTACAGGTAAGAAGCTGTTGAGAGAAAGCTCTATACTGCTACTATTGAGGTATACTGTACTNTACTGTGATACTGTGATATCCAAGGCACTTATTGAGATAAGAAGTAGATAATATAGGATCTGCAATCACAGGAACAAATACAAAAGAACACAATTTTAGATTGTTTATTAACCTTTTTTTTTTTTTGCTGCTTCAGTGTCTCAGCTGGCTTGAATCACAGAAGCACATAATGTTAGGGGTTGGAAAGGACCTCGAATGATCATCTAGTCCAACCCCACTACTACAGCAGGATCACCTAGAGTAAGTAGATCACACAGGAATGCATCTAGGTGGGTTTTGAATGTCTCCAGTGAAGGAGACTCCACAGCCTCTCTGGGCAGCCTGTTCCAGTGCTCTGTGACCCTTAGAGTGTAAAAAAATTCTGTATATTCACGTGGTACCTCCTATGTTCCAGCTTGCACCCACTGCCTCTTGTCCTATCACTGGATGTCACTGAGCAGAGCTTGGCTCCGCTCTTCCAACACTGTCCTTCACATATCTAAAAACAGTATTGAGGTCACTCACCAGTCTCCTCCAAAGTAAAGAGACTCATCTCCTTGGCTCTTGGCTTCTCCATCCAACCCTAGAGGGATGCTGGCATTCCTAGGACCACATCTTTCCCTTTCCTGTTTTCACTCTTCCAGGAACTCTTTTCACCTTCCTTACACTAGAATATCTGATTTCCAAAATGCTTCATTTTGGGCAGCATCATCAGTTATTTTGGTGGGTTGACCTTTTATCTTCCTCAAGCTTTCTGAAAGAAAGCTGCTATTGGGCTACTTAATTTGTATGCTTTTCCTTGCCCAGATGGCTCTTCTTGTCATAATTTCCTGTAAGCAATGGTAAAATTTCCTGGATTGTGTATCTTGAAAAATACACTTTATTGGGATACTTAACTCGCTTTGATACAGGCATCATTAGAAGACAAAATATGATTCAAGGCATAGTACCATGGAGAAGATATTTGATCCAAGAAGCAACTATAGATTGTTCATTAAGTGGGGATGAGTGTTGTACCAGAGATCTCTATTCTGTATTCCACTTGAACAATAAACAGGTCTGTGGCATTAAAGTCCTTGGCAATTTTATCTTTGGTAGTCTTAGAAAATGTATTTGGCACAGCGGTTGTCCTAATTTTAACTGGTCAGAAAATGCAGTCAAGCTCCTTTATGAAAGCAAACAGCACAATAAGAGGTGTCTGGACCCAAAGCAGAAAACAGAAATATTGCAGAAAGTCTATCTTTGAAAGAATGAAGTCATAAGTTCTGCTTTTTTGGGGGGGGAACATGGATAATCATCATTGTTTGGTAACACAGAGCAAGGGCAGTAGATGGATATTAGCTCTGGAAGCAAAAAGGCGAGAGGTGGAGCAGGAGACAGGACCACTCAGAGCAGCACTGACCCTGAGGAGAAGCCAAGACCAAGGACATTTTTTGATGGGTAGGTGTTTGAAAAGGCAAGCTTGGAAGCGTGCCCAGATAAACAGTTTCTTGTCTGTTGCTGTTTTGCTTGGAGAAGCAGAAAAATATATACATTCTTTGTGTATAAAAAAAGAGTTGTAGCAAAGCAATACCTGACTCAAATCACAAACTTCACCACTTCAAAGGAACAATTCAGCAAATCCCAAACATTGGCAACTAGAAACATTCCCACACATTCACAACTAGAAAGGGAAATAGATAGATAGATAGATAGATAGATAGATAGATAGATGTGGAAATAGATAGATAGATAGATGTGGACAGGTATGGCTTTTCCAATGGAACAATCTGCTGCCAGAGATCACTGTTTATACAATATGAATGGTTTTCAGGAGAAATCTCTTCTTTGGGGATGTTCATAATTAGGTGTTTTAATTAGGGTTGCTTCATCTCTAAGTGGAATATTCATTATCATGTTGAGTTGCTAAAATATAAAAATCCTGTCTGCCCAAACCTGTCTCAAAACACATCTCATCTTTTTTTTCTGAGAATGGCAACCGGGCAGAATGTGGTGTGGGTTTTTTGGGGTTTTTTGGTTGGTTGGTGTTTCTTTGGTGAATATTACATTTGCTGAAAATGGAAAAGGATCAAAACTTTATAGAATAAGGTCAAATTTGGTGATGAGCTCAGACAAAAAAACCCAAAAGTTGGGAGCGAAGTTGAAATTCTTTGAGTATTTTCAAAAGCAAACCATTCAATGTCTTGGTCTGAAGCTGGTTTCAGAGTCAAGATGTTGAACCTGGATCCACCTGGATGTGATGAAACATCCACCTGGATGTGATTTTTAAAAACAGGCCAGGAAAGGGGAGTTTTAAAAAACCAAGATGGAACTATTTCCCCTCTGTTTTCAGTTCAGCCATTGTATTGAAAAAACAATTAACTTTGATGGTCTGAGTCCAGTTCTGAAAGTCTCAAGCAACCTTGGCAGGCATTTCTTATGACCTGAAATGGTGAGCCTAACAATTTTGGATGTACAATAATTATTCTTCCTGACACTGATCCTTCTAAATTCCATAACAAGGCTGTAGCTTTGTGACTCTCAGACTCTGTCTTTTTCATCAGACTGGCAGGAGCTGAGTTTGTGTAGGCGAAACATTTCCCCCACTCCCCAGCACCCAGGTGTGCATTGCTGTGCCCAGGTCACTGAGAACAGAGAAACCACTCCAGGCCTGGGACCGGAGTCCACTCTCTTACCTTGACACCTGCCTTCTGCTGTGGCCTGGGACCTTTTAAATTCCCCCAACTGAGGACTTCAGTTAATGAAATATTTCCTCCATCTCCTTTCTTTAAAATAAAGCTGAAGCTGTTTCTGATGCTGCTTCTTTAAGTGTTTCCAGCTATTACAAGGACATCTCCAGAACGATCTTGGTGATGCAGTGTAAGCACTTGCTCTGCGGAGGTAAGTGGAGTTAAATTAGATCTTTTGTGTTGTTCAGGTTAAAGATTTTGTTGTTTTGATGGGTTTAATATTCTCAGCAGCTGATGGAAAAACTGTAAGCAATTAAAAACTGACTGTACTAAAACCTCTTGTATGCATGTTAATGTTGAGTTCCTATTTCAGATTGAGGTGAAAAGAACTTTGTGGTGCAGTTCAGTTTTTATGCTGCTTGCTGTAAAGTGGACTTTCTAGTGGCTATGCTTTTTACTGGAGACACTGCCAGTCACTCCTTATGATCAGGACTGATTTGTTTGTTCTGAAATAAACTAGATATTACAAATTTATTTTTTTTTCCCTAATGGTTAATCCAAGACTGATCTGAGAAAAATTTATGGGAGTCAGGCAAGCTTTATCCGTTGCATCAGGGGATACTCAGAGGTGATCATTTTGGAAAGACTGTAAACAGCAGTAGGACTGGAAATTATTTGGAGGAATCCATGCAGAAAAAGAGGCAGACTTTGTTCTGAGAGGTGTTAATGGGAGCATCAGGTCACGGACATGAGAGGTTGTTACTCCTGTTGAGTATTGTGTCCAGCTTTGGACATGGTACTTCCACAACAAAGCAGGTCACTAGAGAGAGAGAGGCCACATAAAGATAAAGAAATCCTATTTGCTAAACTGTATGGTAAGCTTGATGTGTCTGCATTGGTTTATACTAAATGAAGGAAAACACAAAAGGCAGCAAGACACAGTTCTTTCAGTATGTCACAGATGGTTGTGAAGAGGATGACAATCAGTTGTTCTTTGTCTGCTGCAGGGAGGACAAGGAATGTAATGAATTTTCCTCAGATGGGTCAGTGGTAGGCTCTGCATAAACCCAGATGACTGGAGCATAACCAGAACAGTAACTGGAATTGAATTACCTGCTTTTTCAGCTTCCATGTATTGTGTTAATCATATTACTTGCTAGTCTTACTCTTTAATCTTCCTTGCTTTGATAACAACCACTTCTATTAATACCATTTTTAATTACTTAAATGGTTATTTATAATATGAATATTTGTCCTCACCCAAGGTACACTGGAAAGTTTGCTTAGACTCACCTAGATAACTGATAACTGTGGCATCATTCTCATTTTGGTGTGGCACTCATGGAGCTACTGAAAATGGCCACTACAGATGTGTGGTAGGTAGTGGTATGTACCGCCTGAACCAGAGCAGGTGGTGACTTTATGATTCCTACTCCTTAGACAACTCAGGTAGGCAGAGGTGGGTGGTTGAAACCCTGCTGTGCATAGCATGGGTGCTCCAGATGTGCAGATCACAGAAACATGCAGGATGAAAAGACTATCGGGATCACCAAAGTCCAACCAATAACCCTACTCTACGAGGTTCACCCTAAACCATATCCCAAAGCACCACATCCAAATGACCTTTAAACAGGTTTAGGGTTGGTGATTCAACCATCTTCCTGGGCAACCCATTCCAATGCCTGAATGAGGAGCTGTGATGTTCAGCAAGGAATTTTTTGGTTTTGCAGGGAGCCCCCAAATTGGCAAGGTGCTCTCAGTAACAGCTACTGAGTATAATAATAAAAAAAATAAATAGGATAATTTAAATTAAATTTAATAATTAAATAAAAAATAATAAAAAGGGTAATTTTTAATTGCAGTTTTGGAGCTTAGCACCTGAAGTTCGCCGGAGTTTTTTATTAGGGTCTGGGTTCTGTCATAAGCCTGGTCCTGATTTGACAATGAAAAGCTGTAGTAAAATTACAGGTGATGCTTTGGGGGATATGTATGGNCGAGAGCAGAGTAAAGGGGTAGAATCCCCTCCCTTGCCCTGCTGCCCACACTGCTCTTGCTGCAGCCCAGGACTGGGTTGGCTGGCCGGGCTGCATGCACACACTACATTTATACCAAGAGTAAGCTTTTATGTACCCTTGTATTTAATTAGAGGATCAGTGAGTTTTTACCATTTTGCAGAGTAACATTCCACATGCTAACCCCATGCATTATGCCCACCTTAATTAAAATGTTCAAAAGGGGAATATTTTACTCGTTAAAGGAATATGATACAATTGGATTGCAACTGATACTCATAGCTGATTGTAATTTTTTTTTTTAAGTGATTCATTCCATTTGGCTAGACTGAACATAGGGTGTACAAATGATACTGAACATGAAAGAACTCTGCTTAAAGTGCCAGAATATATATTTATAAAAAAACACTGATCAAAAGGCACATGGCAACTCTCTGGAACAAAATGACTCCATTCATGTAAATGGAAATTTTGTCATACACTTCAGTGAAGCTAGGTTTTATCTGCCATTTCACCTCACATTATCTTATAATATGAAAATAAGATTCTGCTACCTATATAACTAGAGAATTAGAGTACAAGATAATCTGCTCTGTAAAATGGCACGCTTTTGTTAGAAATGTCTACATTCATTGGCTCTGTCTGCCTTATCATCTCTTTTCCTCTCTGATGAATGCAAACTGTTTGGGTAATTTGCTTTGACCAGATCTGTGTCTGTGAGATCATAAGTGGGGAAACTATTTGCATACTTAAGAATCCTGAGAACAGAGAGTGGCATTATAGTTTGGGATTTGGTTGGGTTTTTTTTTTTTTATCCCTTGTGCTGGGCAGGGAGAGACACTTTACATATATATGCAGCAATTACCATTCCTAATTTTTGTAATTAAACTGTCTTGTGAAAAATTTAACATACAAAATGGAGGCTGTCGGGCTAAGCTTTCTTGTTGTTTGCTTGCTTCATTTTTAACGTGCCAGCCCATAAAAATTTGGATACCTGTTTCTCCCTTCTCCCCTCCTCTGACTTTTGTTCAAGGTTATTTTGGAAAGCATCCTCTCTCAAAACATTTGGTCTCTATAGAAATGGTAGTTCAGTAGACCCGATGTGCAGAAATACTAAGGCTTTTCTTCTGTTAGTTGTCCAAAGTTAGTTATAGACATTATAGACAAACATTAAAGTGAAAAGAAATGGGAATTGCAGATGTTGCCTTGTGACATATTTTTGATTGGAAACGCCAATGCCGCTAAATAAGGCGGTGAAAGAAGTTACTGGCAAAAAATACATCTACACAAACATACAAACATACCTGCTGTAACAGAACCTGAGGGGCTGGACAGGAATGTGTGTCTGCTTCTCAAAATGCACAAACCTGCCTGCAGGCAAGATCTTTGTTCAACTGGCAAGAGCGATGTGCAGAATAATGCTCACCTCCATGGCTGGATCGGTGCAGAGAAGTCCATAGAAAATTACCACTCTCCTCTTGCCTATGAAAAGTTTTATTTAAAAGAGAGTCCCCAAAAGAAGATGCCATTACCAATTCTTACTGGTTTGGTTTTTTTTTTTTTTTTTTTCAATTTATATTTAATCATCCAAGTGCAATTCAGAGGCTGGAAGAGCAGCAACATTAATTGGAAGTATTCTCTTTACAAAACCCCTCCAAAACAGGGAATAAGAAACTCAAACTGGGATGAGCAGAATGATTTTAGTGGTAATATTCATGCACATTTACTTTTCATTTTTTACCCTGATTGTTGGGAACTTGTAAAACCTAGAATTAAAAATAGAGTTGTTTAATTTTGGGGTTTTTTTTAAGTATTAAACACATTTTATGGCTGTTGCTGATGAAAACTGAAACAGATGCATTAGCTTCCCACTATCAGGTTCCTGGATTTTGGTTGGGGTTTTTTTTGTTGTTTTGTTTTGTTTGGTTGATTAGTTGGTTTGTTTTAGTTTTGGGGTTTTTTTTTTTTTGGTTGGTTGGGGGGGGGGTTGTGGGTTTTTTTGTTTGGTTGTTTTTTTGGTTTTTTGGGGGTTTTTTGGTGGGGTATTTTTTCCCCACAGGGCAGCAATGATCTTTTAAAGAGTATTGGAATAAAACTCACTTTTCTTTCTGCCTCCTATGGTTGTGTTTCAGATGATTTATGAGCAAAGGTATTTTAGAGAATTTTAGAGAATGTTTTCAATTTATGTTGTTACTCTTATTCAGAAGTGAGATACTGCAGTTCTAGGAATTCTGCCTCAGGATGTTTCAAAGCAATTGCCAAATTATTACATTTTAGACTATAATTTAGGTATGTATAATTAGTTAGGGCCTCATATAAAAATTCCATTGAATATAATTATTTACTAATTCTCATGATCAGTTATGTAGCAGGTGTAAACCCTTTATGTGGATTTTATGTTGCTACAGATACTAATTTTACAGTCCTTCGAGTTTGTGAATTTCAGTATTCACTGTATTCTGCATGAGTTTTCAGGAGCATTGATTTTTTTCCAGACTTGGAGGGAAAAAAAATTGCTTGCTGGTCCTGTAAAGTAGAATTGGCTGCATCAATGAGGAAAAAAAGAAGAGATCTTATGTCCACATGCTTATAATTTAAGTCTGTTTTTTAACCTACTGGAAAAAAAACCTATAAAAAAATTAGTGAAGCCTGTGGGCAGAGAGCTCTCATTGCTTAAAATCTGTGCTTCAGGGGAATTGAAAGTTGTACAAATGGATTTTAAGTTTGATAAGAAAATTGATTGGAGATTGTACATTGTGAATGCATTAGGTTTATAAAGACAAAACATGCATGAAGTGCAATTACTGCCAGTGTTGCTATATTAGTATGAATGTTAATAGCATGTTTGTTTTTGAAATGGGTTATGCATTCTGGTAAATGTCTGCTTGAATCTAGTCATCTGTGTATCACTTGTCTAAGTACTCTCATTTAAGATGCCATATCCCTTCTTGTAGCAATAAAGGGGTAAAGCAACATTAATATTAAATAATTAGAAAAACAAAAGGGGAATGATTAAACATATTTACATAATTGAAATAACACTGAGTCGCAGTGGGAAATCGGGACAATGTTGTCTCCTTTCAAAGTAATTCATAATTCAGATTTTTAATTATGGCATATTCATTCATTTAAAGATGATTCTGGATGAGAGGGCCACTAATGAAATACAATCATTAGCATCTAAACAAAGTAATTTAGAAAGTCTCCTTTCGGGGAAAAAGATTTCTAGAACATCATCAATCACACAAGATACGCAAAAACAAGCAATTAAACCACACACAAGAACTACAACAACCTTATATATTAGTAATGTACACATGAAAACATAACTGATTACAATGATTAGAGTAGGGTAGTGTGGTTAATTTGTATGTTATGTAGCAATTTCATGGAGGAATGTACCAGGACAGACACATGACACAACAAATGAATATCATGCCTTTGCTATGTGCTTTAAATATATTAATGTTGCAGTCAGTGCCGAGTTATCAATAATAATAATAATAAATTCAGTAATGAGAATCCGGAACCATGTTCTTCAAAGATGCATAACTCTGCTAGTGTGAACCCTGGGCTATAGGTTTGGTTTAGGGTTTCATTTGTTTGTTTCTTGTATTTGATTTGGTTTGTGGTTGTTATTGTTGTTTGGGGCATTTGTTTGTTCGTTTGTCCCCTTTTTTCATTTGTCAAAATGTAGGCTGAGGAAGATATTCCGTGAGAGAAGCAGGTGCTGCACTAGCTTCTCATTAACTACTCAAATCCTGCTTTGGGCTTACAGCAACAAAGTGCTCCTAGACCTAAATGGGTCAGTGATTTACAAGTCTTTCCATATACACAATTAGAATTCATTAAACATGCAGCAGTATTAAATGAACAGCGTCATTCTGCACGACTTTTAATGTCTGTGTGCAGTGTCCTGTTAAGGGGACACAAAAAGGCTGACTCCAAACACCTTTTTCTTTGAGTTAAATTATAATCTGGTTGGAAACCCATACCATTTTCTCTTCTCCTGTAAAGAAAAGGCAGAAACAGTGGTGTGTGCGTGGAGGAGCAGGAGTGGCTGGTGTAGCTGTGCTGCCTTTGATAACCACCAGGCTTAGAAGCCAAAATATGTTCTATTGGGTACTCAAAGGATAAAAATACTGGTTAATTTTCAACAGTGCTCCTTCATTTGACTTTACAATTTATAGCAGTGAACATTAATGCAAGAATAGCTTGGTCGAGGAGGAGTTTAAAATTAGAGCACCTCTTCTCATTAGCCCCAGCAGCCTGACCCAGGGTGAACTGAGAAGTAATTTGCCGCCAGATCCTCATTTTGCTTCTGTTATCACTCCTTGTAAATGAAGCGCAGCAATTTATTGTAGCACCTCAAGGAGTCAAGAACATAATGTGTAAAACACATACAAAAAAAATCTTTCTTCACATTCATTAACACCCAGCACACAGAGGCTGTTCACTTTTCACTCTAATGAAGGAGGGGGATCTTAAATCTAAAGCTTTCCAGCCTGTGAAGAAGGCCTCTTCAGGTCATTAGACAGAAGCTGAGTTGGACTGAAGAAAGGTCATTGACAAAAAAGGGAGAATGGCAATATGAGGAAAAATAGAAAATGGATAAAAGGAGAGACTTTAGAAAGCTCAGAGAATGGAAAGTACATTTTTGGCATCAGTGATCAACCCTTCTTGTCTCTATGTTCATTTTCTGTTGTCAGTGAAGAAAAGAATATCTGGCTTTTTATTTAGCTGGGAATTGCTCTCGTGTTTGGTCAATTCTCATTTCATCACCCTTGATCTGACCTTGCAGGAAGCATTAATAGGCTTATTTTTAAGGGAGCTTTGTCTGCTGGCTATAAATTCAGCCCTTCATTTTGCTCATTTTTATTAAAAACATGCAGTCTACTAGATTTTAATGTATTCTGATTATGTAACTGACAATTCCCCCCTTAGGGAGATCTTTTGTCTCACTAGTCCTGATTAACACTTTGGATTTATAGCCGTATATTAACACTGCATCCAGGAATATTAGGGAGCTCCTATATGCAAATTAACTTATATGTGTAATAGAAATAGGGGAACTTAAAGAAGAATTAGGAGCACTCTGTGAACACATGCTGAATGTAGAACATAACAAGGACTTAGGAGTGGACAGTACCTAAGCCAAGGGGCACAGAAACTCGTAGGAAATACTCCTTTTTATCTTTATCCAAGGACAGAAAGGTTGAATCCTGCAGCTCCGCAGCAGTGACTGTTAAGTGCAATTCTTCCCCTGCCCCCAGATGCATGTAATCTGCACTGACATAACCAGTTGTTCACATGTACCTATATTGTGAGGAGGAAAACACAGCAAAGTAGTCTTCCTTTGTGTTACCGTTTTTGTTGTTATGGAGAAGCAAATATTCCTTTTCTCATAATGTATTTCCTTGTATTTGCCCACATCCTGTTGCTGGATCTTCTCTTTGTACAAGCTAATCTCATCAATTAGAGTCTATATATTTTACAGTAAATGCTTTCCCATTTAGTTAACAGCATGAGACCATTATCTTGTGACAAAACTCTGTTCCAGTGAAGTCTCTTCATTAAATAAGTAATCATCCTTTACATACAATGGAAACTGGAATTAGTAGTCTTGAAGAGCCATCATTTGAAAACAACATGACCTACATCAAATTATGCCTTATTCTCCTAATCCTTCTAGAAAGTGGTAAGCAGTTATACCCCTTGGAGACTCTTATATCAAAAAAAAACCAAAAAAACCCACCCCAATACAAATGAGGGATGTCTGGAGATCATCTACTCCAACCTTCCTGCTAAAGTGGGCTCACCTAGAGCAGGTTGCACAGGATTGCATCCAGGCAGGTTTTGAATCTCTCCAGGGAAGATGACTCTACAATGTCTCTGGGCAGCCTGTTGCAGGGCTCTGTCACCCTCACAGGAATGAAGTTTTTCTTCATGGTCAGGTGTTCCAATGTTCTGGTTTGTGCTCATTACCTCTTACCCTGTCAATTGGCACCACTGAAAAGAGTCCTGACCCCATCCTCTTGAAAGTCACACTTCAGATATTTATAAGCATTGAACACTGGAACAGGCTGCGATAGGATGTTGTGGAGTCTCCCTCTCTGGAGATATTCAAGACCCACCTGGATGCTTTCCTGTGTGATCTGGTAGAGGTGATCCTGCTCTGGCAGAGGGGTTGGACTGGATGATCTTTCAAGATTCCTTCCAGCCCCTGATATTCTGTGATTGATAAGATTTCCTCTCAGTCTTCTCTTCTCCACCCTAAACAGTCCCAGGTCTCTCAATCTTCCCTTATAAGAGAGATGCTTCAGTCCCCTCCTCATCATTATAGCTCTTTGCCTCATTCTCTCCAGTATTTCCTTGTCTCTCAAGAAATGAGGGAGCCCAGAACTGGACACAGTACTCCAGGTTCAGCCTTACCAGGGCAGAGTAGAGGGGAAGGAGAACCCTCCTTGACCTGCTGGCCACACTCTTCTTAATGCACCCCAGAAAACCATCAGCCTTCTTCGACACAGGGGCACATTCCTGGTTCATGGTTAGCTTACTGTACACCAAGATTTCCAAATCCTTCTCCACAGAGCTGCTTTCCAACAGTTCAACCCCTAACCTGTACTGGTGCATGGAGTTATTCCTCCCCATGTGCAGGGCTCTGTGCTTGCCCTTGTTGAACTTCATTAGGTTCCTCTCTGCCCAACTCTCCAGCCTCTCCAGGTCTTGCTGAATGCAGCACAACCTTTTGGTCAGCCACTTCTGCTAGTTTAATATCACCTGCAAACTTGCTGAGGGTACACTCTACCTGTCAATTTATTCAGCATATTAAAGACAAGGTAGAGATTATTTTAGAACAGCCACTTCTAGTTTAGTATCACCTGCAAACTTGCTGAGGGTTCACTCTATCTGTCAGCCACTTCTCCTAGTTTAGTATCACCTGCAAACTTGCTGAGGGTTCACTCTACCTGTCAGCCACTTCTCCTAGTTTAGTATCACCTGCAAACTTGCTGAGGGTTCACTCTACCTGTCAATATATTCAGCATATTAAAGACAAGGTAGAGATTACTTTAGAACTCCGGAAGAGTTTGGTTTTACTTTTCTCTAAGTCAGAACCTTGTGAATTATGCTTCTAAATAATGCTACACACTGCTTTATTTGGTGCTGAGCTGAAACAGCAGGTTGCCCAGTACCAATTCTTCTGTACCACCCAGATGTATTAGCTTTGTCGTTCAGCTGCTGTATTGTTATTCAGTTGTGGTGTTCTTTCTAATCCAGATGACTTGGCAGATAGTGGTTAGAATGGCAGAACCTCTGATTGCCAACACTGAANGGGCACATTCCTGGTTCATGGTTAGCTTACTGTACACCAAGATTTCCAAATCCTTCTCCACAGAGCTGCTTTCCAACAGTTCAACCCCTAACCTGTACTGGTGCATGGAGTTATTCCTCCCCATGTGCAGGGCTCTGTGCTTGCCCTTGTTGAACTTCATTAGGTTCCTCTCTGCCCAACTCTCCAGCCTCTCCAGGTCTTGCTGAATGCAGCACAACCTTTTGGTCAGCCACTTCTGCTAGTTTAANTGTGGAGATTATCTAGTCCCACCCTTTCCCCCACCAGAACAGGTTCACCTAAAGCAGAATGTGGACAGCACCCAAGAGGGCTTTCTCATTTAGGTGAAGAAGGCAGCAAATCCTCCAAACTTAAAATGTCTTTCCCCCCTTACTAAAATGTACAAATGTGAATTGATGTTATCATTCAGAAAACAGTAGCTAATGTGTGTGTTTATCAATAGGTGTTTTAAATGCCCAGCGACCAGTATCATCTGAGAGACCTTTAAATGGGTGTAATATTGATTCATAAGTCAGAAGGGCAAGGCTGCAGCATTCTTTTACCTGATATTGAAAGCACATCATTTTACTTCCCTGAATCACTTCTTACTTTCCTTAAAAAATGACATCTCATTTAACTTGTACCTGAGACACACACCTCATTTCTACAGGTACAAGTGGGCTATAGCAGCTCAGACAATAATTAATAATGTTCAACCAGAAACAGTAGCATCTCAGAAAATAATTAGTAATGTTCAACCAGAAACAGCAGCATCTCAGAAAATAATTAATAATGTTCAACCAGAAACAGCAGCATCTCACAGAATATCCACTTATTCAGGAGTCCCTTAAAACCAAGCAGACAAATATTTGAGAAAAGGGGCACTGGATAGTTTCAATGTCCAAAAATGTTTGTTCAGCAGGTTTTTTGCCCCCTCCCCCCTCATCATTTTTTTAAAGGTTCTTGCCTTTTTTCTTTTTTTTTAGTACTCAAGAAAATGTCTCAATGTTTTATCTGGAAATTCCCTAGCGATAGTTCAGTCTATGCTTTTCTGTCCTTTTATTTGAAATTGGTGAAGAAAAAAGGAGGTGGAAGGGAAAACTACAACACAGGAAGTTCCACCTCAAGATGAGGAAGAACTTCTTTACTGTAAGGGTCACGGAGCACTGGAACAGCCTCCCTAGAGAGGTTGTGGAGTCTCCTTCTCTGGAGACTTTCAAGTCCTGTCTGGATGCATTTCTGTGTGACCTGCATTAGATTATGATCCTGCTCTGACAGGGAGGATTGGACTCAATGATCACTGGAGATCTCTTCCAACCCCTAACATCCTGTGATCGTGGGAAAAAGAAGACAAAACTTACTAATCATAACCTCTATTTTTTTTTTCATAGCCCAATCATATAAAAAGACAACATTGCCAGAGGCCAAATTATTTTCATGTAACAGTCTTGATCTTTTTAATGTTCAAAATACTTGTTACTGAAAATTGCCAGTGAAGTCCTAGAGGAAGACCTTTCTCTCATCATCAGGTCATTGTGGGGAACTGGAGATATAAAAGCAATTCTGACAGCGTGTATTACAACCATGTGTATGTATGAATCTTTAAAACAAGTGTGTATATGCTTGCTTAAGTTTTCTAGTACGATCCTTTCTAATATTTGCCTCCAATCAAACCTCCTCTTCCTTTTTTTCTACCTCTTAAAACTCACCTTGAGTTTTAAAATGGCGAAGGCTGTTTTGTTTTGTTGGTTTTGGGGTTTGGTGGTGGTTTTGATTGGTTTTTTGGGTTTTTTTTTTTGTGGTGGGGTTTTTTTTGGTTGTGTTTTTTTTTATTTTGTTTGTTTTGTTTGTTTTGTTTTGGTTTTTTTTTCAATGGGAGAGAAGGATATAAAGGAAGAGTAAACTGTGAGAGGTGAGCCAACCAAGGCACAGAAAGAGGAAATGGTTCAGCTCCTGCCCTCTGTAATTCACAGACTATTTTAGACACTGAAATTGTGACAGCTTGCTCTTGTGATAAAGATGTTAACAAGAAGAGAAAATGGCATTAATTTAATCTATTCTTACAGGTCATGCTGAAATGAGACTGTGATGATACAAAATTATAATAATAAATATGGTAGTAATTTCACAATTCTTTGTAGATACTGTTCACAGTCCTTTCACATGCAAATATCTTATTGTGTCCTTCATGACAGTGATTTTTGGTGCCATCTAGACTCTAATTCAGCATCTTCTAATAGCTGATGCCATAATTACTTTATATGGCAAGAACAATGCGAAATGCTACCCCAGATTAAGATCTCAAGGTGGTTTTACTTGTATTACTCTTTCCCCATGGCCTCTAGGAATGTTTCTGATTTAGACCTTTTCCACATTTTTCAGAGGCAAATTAAATTATCAGTATGCTGAGCTCACAGTGCATCAGTAATCAGAGACAAACAGTGTACGATAACACAAAGCATCATAAAAAAGCAACTCACAAAAATTAGAGATATTTGTGTGTGAATTAAAGTGATTGTTCTGATCCGTTGGGATTTTCAGTAGCCAGATACACCTGACACATTCATTCCCAAACCCTAAAAAGTTTGTGAGCAAATGATTATCTAAATCTGGAAACCAGAGAAATCTCATCTCTTCTAAGGAGTAATTCAAAGAGCACTNCTCCAGAACTGTACACAGTGATGAAATTGGTGAAAACATTGTAATCTGATCTAAAATTCTAATGTTAACCTAATTAGAATCTAAAAATCAGAATTGTGCTATCATAGTATATCTCTTTCTTCCAGATTAGTTTATCCTGGAATGATTTTTACTAAGCAGCATTAGCAATTTACACTGGGCATGATGGGGTCTCTACTGGCTGTCGGTGTGCTCTGGTAGTGTAACTTCAGCAGCAGCACTCTCAACATGTTTTGTTGAGTTTACACCTTCTGTGTAATCTGGTAGATGGAGGGTGGAGCTCAGGCTCTGCATCCTGTTAATAGCCTCAATTACAGGTGGAAAAGCATATGCTATGTACATCACTACACACTAGATGCGATATAATTGCAAGGTCAGTGTGGACAATGTTTTGCTGAAGTGCTGCTTTAAGTGAATAATTTCAATGATGAAAGTGTATTTTTTCATCTTTGAGAGCTAATGTACTGAACTGGTCTTTCAGAAACATTGCTCCAATTGCACTGTAATGTTAGACAGCAACGAAATGCTAACAGCCAGATTCCCCAACTTCAGCACTAAGCACGTATCTTACTAGGTAATTGGGTGTGTAGCTACCCTTAACTGTATGAGGATTTGAAAAACAGTACTTTTACATCTAGAATGGGGAGTTATAGGAGAGGATGCTGGAAAAGATTTGATAGCCATAAGCAAAACCAGCAAAGGGATAGTGTCTGTTCACCAGGGATGCTGAAAGCAGCATAGAAGAGCAAGGAACAATAGTGCGGTCAGTGAGCCCTGATGTGGGTTCCTCCTCCAAAAGCAAAGTTTCAGGATGCCTTATATGGGTTTTGGAAAAGACAACTCTGCTTTCTTGTAAACCATGTTAAATTGATTTAAAATATTAATGTAAGCATAGGTAATGCATTCAGTTTTGATAAACAGCTAATATTGGGATTTATTTCAGTCAACAGCTTCTACAGACTTTTATCAGGTAAGATTTCACCTGCTGCAGTCTGGCAGAAATTGTCAAGATATTGCATGTAAAGTGCTTTTAAACAGGTCTTACAGAAGAGTTGCAGAAAGGTCCTTTGCTTTCCTTTGAAGCACTGGTTATTCCCACAACATCATTAAGTATTCAATTTGTTCTTTCATGAAAGCAGGTGATTCAGTGAGCCCTTGCTTACAGACCTGTATGCAGAAGTACTAATGATTTTAATAGGATTACTCTTGTGGGGGAAATACATAAAATAATGAAGAGCAGTAGCAGTCAAGGGTCACAGAAAATCTGGCAAGATTGTAACAAAAGCATAAACTGACATAAACTGTATCTAACTAATCTGTGGTCATTTAGCATATCTGACAGCAATACATTTAATTATCTGCAGCTATCTGTCTCTTTTATTATTGTGATTTGTAGTGTGAAGACTGAGATAACTATTTAAATGAATTTACCCCATTTTTGTAATTCTGATTTATTAAGGTATGTTTAATTAAGCTGATTATTACCCAGTAGCTTCTGCTGAACACCACAGTTACTCATTTGCTGAAGTTAAGCTCACATCCTGTTCCACCTAGATTATTTCTGGTTTATTATGAATTTCAGGAAAGTAAGCATCTGGGTAAAAAGGATTTTTATCAGCAAGGGCCTAATTTACTACGCATAAGTACCATTATTCATTATTACTCTCATTATAGTGAAAAAGACTTGAGTTAGCCTTTCATGTAACACCAATTGTAACTAGATGGAGGAGGTTAGGAAGAAATACAATTCATTTCTCTATTCAGAACAGTGGTACCAGGACCCACTCCTGGCAGGAATCAACCAATGTAGCTGAGCATGGTTACCTTTCCTTCTCTCCCTTCTCCTCATTTGCACTTCACTGTGGTGTATTGACTTTTCCTTATGCTTACCTGGATGGGAGAGCAGAAGACAAAGCTCTGTAGGAAGCTCTGTCAGACCTTCTTGTATTGCTGATGTCAGGCTTATGTTATATATGCTGTGATGAAGTCAAGATACTAAATTAATTAAATGTCCTAAAACTAAACCTGTTTGTTATAAAAATACGTGGGAAGTTTCCACTTTTACATGAAATGGGCAGGAGGATTTTTTTTTTTTAAAGTTTCTTAAAGCTCTTTATTTTTTAATACAAAACTAAAATGTTTTGAGATAGAGAAGAAACCCATCTTTAATCAAAGGAGGAAAATATACACAATTGCCATTGCTTTCTAGATTAACCAGATTTCTGCTTCAGCTGTAAAGCTCTCTATTTTTTAATACAAGACTAAAATGTTTTGAGATAGAGAAGAAACCCATCTTTAATCAAAAGAGAAAAATATACACAATGAATTACCATTGCTTTCTAGATTAACCAGATTTCTGCTTCAGCTGTTTGGGCAGGAAATGAGTGTATTGTGCACTGTGATTACAAACAAAAGTAGTGACACTGCCAAAAAAAAAAAAAAAAGCTAATTGAGCAGGGATTTTTTCACTCTATGGCCCATGCCACTCCATTGTAAGCATCCTGCTGGCATCAATATTCCCCCCTTCCTGGCAGCAAGACTCACACTCATCCCAGCTCGAAGAAAGTTATGTTCTCTCTTAAACCTGTGCACCATTTTTTGGTGCTGTTCATATTTAAGTGACAATCATTCGTGCAAAATGAAATTGACTTTCATTTTGTAGATAATGGGAGTCACTTGAAGAGACAGGGAGACAACTAGAGACAATGAAAAGCCTATAGTGGCCATGGAGCAGACACATCACACTTGCACAGGCACAAAGGATATGCATATGGCTAGGAAAATGTGTTTTAAAGCAGCCGCTTGCGTGGTGTTACTGTATTAGAAATTATATCTGGGTGCATTTAATCTTTAAATTTTATTTAATTAATTTCATTCATTCATTCATTTGGGTGAACAAATTTCAAAAGATTCACTTCTTGATACCAGCCTCCTCTAGGCAGGAGAAAAAGAATTGCTTCAAATAACAGTCAGTGTTAGAACGAGAGTAAAACACATTCCCTACATAAATGAAATAATTGTAATCAGAAGAGTGGAGTTATCACACCAAGATGATTTCAGTGAATAGATGAATTTTGTGTGTAACATAATCAAATTGTCAACATTGTTAGTCTAGACTTACTTTTATTAATTTCCTGGATTTTCTGATTAATTTAAATCATGGTTAATTGGGTAATGAAACATTCGGGAAAGTTCAACTAGAACAGTTGGCAAGAGACAATTTCCACTTGTTAATATGCAGTTCACTGGGTTCAATACATCAGTAAAAAGTCTGAAAGGCTGTTAGAAGAAAACTGACATTTTAGACTGAGGGGTGCTTAAGTTGTGAAACTACTTTAAAAGAGCTTGGCAACACTTAGTCCCAAAGCGCCAGAGTGCCAGTGAGATTGGTTTTATAAGCTAAACAACAAATAGAAATCTGGGGAATTTCCCAGAGGGGGCTATCCAAGGCCTAGGTACCTCTTTTATAAAGCACCTTTCCTTGTGATAATTTCATTTGCTGATATTGCTGAATGGCAGCAAGGAAAAGGCAGCAGTGAGGATAAGTTTATTAAGTTGTCCTTGCCCATCAGCTTTTTTCTTCAGGTTCCGTGATCTTGTTTCAGACCAGGGAATATTATTCAGGTTCAGTTAGGCTCAGATCAGACTCAGGAGGAGAACCAGTTCTTGTTGGCAGGGCAAGCAGGTAGTGGTGGTAGGGATGGCAGCAACAAACATAGCAAAATGAGACAAAGAACATCTGTTTGCACAGGGTGGGCAAGTTATAGAATCATAGGATCATAGAATCATGGAATGGTCTGGGCTGGAAGGGACCAGGCTGGAAGGTCATCTAGCCCAACCTTCCCCACAGTCAGCAGGGGCATCCTCAACTAAACCAGGTTTTTGTACCCAGAAAGCTGCTGACATCTGCAGAGCAATTGTAAATGGACCCTGCAGTTCAGCAGGTCAATTGAGTTAACTCTTTGCTAGAAATATTTTTCTTGGCCATTAATCATGATATGGACTCTTTTTTGTGTGTGTGTGAGAACTTCAAGCTTAAAGAATAGCCTTTCCAGCTATGCAGCTGCTTTTACTTTATCTTACTATATATTCACAGGCTAGTCTTAACAATGCCAGCTGTAAAGTGGATGGTATGAGCCAGTACATTTCACATGGCATTCTGATAAAAGATACCGCCAGAAAAATTATAATTCTTTGACATGGAAGCTGATGAGGCAAAAATGGACAATCTAAATAACATCGCTCCAAATGGGAGAGGTGGACAAACGAGGCTGGAGTACATTATTCCACTCCACTGGATGAAGTGACTTTCAAGGACTGATTAGCTCCATGTCTGAGAGGGTTAGCCCCCTGCCTGTTACAACAAGTGCCGATGAAAGGGAGAGCTGATCCGACAACTAGCTATGCCAGTGGTGAAGTTATTTCAGTACTTTCTCTGCTCACAAGTTGATTAATCTCATCATCATTTTGAAAACCTATTTTATATTGAATAAATCATTTTCTAATAAAGAGCAGTTAGGAGGTGTAAAACTTTGACTTTTTCTCAATGACGCTATCAGCTCCTCAGCAGACTTTACCCTTTCTGGCTCTCTGCAAGTTCTCTGTGCTGAAGATTAATTTTTAATTTTTTTTTTTTTTCTTCACACTGACTGAAAAGTTTTAATTTTAAAACACAGCCTTTAATATCTTAGAGGCACATCACCAATCTTCTGCAGTGAAGACACGGACAGGTTGTACTGCAAACACACCAATGTTAAATGTCTCCATTATTTCTAGTCCTTCTCCTCAGTTTTTCCCTTGCTACTACTGTTAAGCCAAACATGATACAAACAAATGGCTGCTGCTGCCTCAGGGGCCACATGACAAATACATCAATACTTGAAGCTCCAATATAATGTCTTGCATTTGTAACGTCGTGTAATTGTTTGGACCATTTAAGAGATTGCAGACAGCCTGTGAGGAAGAAAAAGGGCTCCAATTAGCTAGGGAAAGTGCTCATTTATGTACTCAGAAATGCAAAGATTTGAAAAATACAGAGCTTAACATTCAGTGGAATTGCAATAAGGCAAATTAGAAACATCACAATAAGCATTTTGTTTTTTGCAGAGCAGTTCCTATAACAACATAGGATGAAAAACTATCCTGAAACCCAGGAAACAAAACCCAAACAAAAAGACAAACCAATATTTTTTATAATACAAGTCCAGGATTTCACATACTTTTAAATAAAAGGTGGGGTTTTAGGGCAAGGCTATTTGGTACAGAGAAGCTGTTAGCTTTGTAGTTTAGAGGAGATAAAACCAGACAAAATTAAGTAGCATCTCAGAGAGGAAAAGGTACATTAGTAATAATTAAAAAGGTTGGAATCCCTGTGTTGTACGTAGCTGATAAACTATATAAATCAAATATGTCCCATGGAGTTGGGGAGTGGAAACCTTCTTCCTTTAGCTTTTGGATGGAGTCCGTTTGCCCAAGAGGGAGAGGGCCTTTAACTGACAGTAGCTGTGAACCCTTGAAAACCTTCCTATGGATATTATAGTAAAGTAGTGCTTCCTGCTCATGGGAAAAGTGTCTGCCCATGTATTGAGACAAAGGTTGTTTGGTTGGTGAAGAACTGTATGACCACTCAGGCTGGGACAGTTTAGTCTGTCTGGAATCTGAGGGTCCATACACATGAATGCTTCAGGTGCTTGTGCAGAGCCGTCCAAAGGGACAGTAGTCAGCCAGAGCTATTTGGATGACAATATCACAGCTGCCCATTGAGTATATGGGAGGAACAAATGGAGAAAGGGGAGACATGAATTTTGAAGAACCTCCAAGCACAATTGAAAGATGTGGCAATGAAAGATGCTCCTCTTTCAGAGAAGGACGTTTTCCTACATGTGCAGTGTGATGAGAGGAGATGCTGCCTTGGACCAAAGTGGTTAAGTACACACCACTTCCCAGGCTGCTAGTGACAGAGAATTGTCTTTTTGGTGGGATAATGAGAATGGGGAAAGTGGAATACATGCATTTCTAACTTCCTTGCTACCTCCTGCACTTTTACAAATCTTTCTGTTTTCTGAACTTCATCAACAGTTGCATTTGTTTGTATTAATAATGATTTAGAGGTGACTGGTGCCCCATATCTGGCCATGGTAAGCCTTGAGAGTGTGATTCTGAGGCAACGTTGAGGCACATTGCTCCAAGCAATGTAACAAGGTAGCTGAAGATACCTTCCCTAAGCTACAAATCAGCAGTAGTGCAGTGAAAGAACAGTCTTGTGATGACCATGAAGAGCCCGAGATGCCCTGCCTGAGAGAGGTCACGATGTGCATTTGTGAAGGTCAGAAACTCAGGATGCTTCTCTGTAATGATTCCAGCTTTGGCTTAGTCTGAGTAAGAGAGATGTTGCTGAATTTCTCATTTGCAGTAGTAACAAAGATTTTGCAGTACCAACATTGATTTTTTTTCCCCTTTACCTTGTATTCAAGAAGCTACTACTCCAACATCCCCTGAAGTGAAATTCTGAATCTGTGTTATGCCTTCTTATAAAGCCCTCACAACCACACAGATTCTATGTGCAATGTAACCCTGGAACAAGGCTGGTGTCAATTTTTCATCCCTTGTTTCTCGTAATTCTACTGTTACAAATGATGCAGAATCAATAATCCATATTAATTTTGAAATCTAGGCAGAGATTCTTAATAACTATGAAAATTGTTTATTAACATTAAATCTCACCAGAAAACTTATTTACAAGGTTTGAAATGCACGGTTTGGAAATTCATACACACAGGGAACAGGCAAAACTGGAACACTTTAAGAGGTAAGCAGCAAACGCAAACATTTTTNTAGCCAAGCCTGACCATATTAGGTGAAGACATAGGCTTGCTTTACCCAAGTTTAGGCAGAGCCTTGCACGAGGCATACACAAACTGAATGCATGTACCTTGTTTATTGCAGGGTTCAAAACAAGTCTGGGCAAGCCACAGTCCTCAGACTCAGTGGCTCCAGGTTCTCTTTCCTGCGGTTGCTTGTCCCCAAAACAGAGGGAGGGAGAGCAGAAAACGATGTCTGGGCAAGCCAGAACATGTATCAGCCTATTTTGGCCTGCTTAGGCCTACCACGACATCTACACACAGGAATCACAAACCACAGTACAGACTCAGATCTGTCCTCTCCCTGTGGGAACTCAAGCACAGGTTTCTGATGCACACAATTGTCAGTCTGGGGTGGGGAACGGCACCAACTTTCTGTTCTGTCTGAGACATCAAGGTCTGTAGAGAGATCTAAAGGTGTCCTGGGCCAAGGCAGGGAAGGAATTGAGAGAAGGAACAGCTCCTGAGCCCAGTGCTTGGGATGTTCACCGCTAAAGATGGACTTCCCAATTCCATCCCTTGGTTCTGCATTGTTTCAGGATTTTGCCCAGTGACTGTTTAAGCTGTCTTCTACCTGCTATTGAAAACAGTTCTTGCTGCCATAGTGTTTTTTGCAGTAATCCTTGCAAGATTGCAGCAAGAATCCTTGCAAGATTCCAGCAAGAAAGCTGCAACTCACTTATCTCTTCCCAGTGAATCAGGGTCTGCTTTGTGCAGCAGGGTGACAGGGCAAGCTTCGCCCTGGGAGCATGAGGAGTCCAGGAATTTGTTAACTGACGTGGACACATTTTTAGCTGACATGCTGATTGGTATTGTGAACGTTGTTTCACCTGTTTAGATCACTTCAATTTGTTTCGTTCCAGATTTTTTTAATGATAGGGATATCAGTAATGCACACTAAAGCATTCTTTTAATTGTTTATAGTAAAGAAGTGAATCATAACGCTGAGTGCTCAAATAGTNTGGGAGGTGTCCCTGCCTATGGCAGGGGGTTGGAACTAGATGATCCTTGAGGTCCCTTCCAACCTTACCATTCTATGATTCTATGGTTCTATGAAATTTATGAATGTTACCAAAAAGTTAAAATTCCTCTTCAGCTGCTGGAATTTATTTTTTTCCTACAGAAATCTGTGTGCAGTGTGTTTTTAAGGTATCTGATTAGTTAAGTAAGATATTATTTACTTGGTACTCTGAAATATTTTATGGTATGAGTGTGAAGATCTTCCATTAAGGACTATTTTGCATTTTTAAGATCTCCTATTCTTAGACAGCCTTTTTTTTTTTTTTTTTTTTTCAGGATATGAGCAGACATAGTTAACTACATACCCAGAATTACAAATTTGTTTCATTTTGCCATATCTCGTTCTTCTTAAACTGGAGGAGAAAAAAAAAAGAGCACTATCACAGTAATAGCAATGACTAGAAAAGAAGAAAATAAAAGCTGAAAGTTCTAATCAAAACTGTAATCAGAAAGATGACAAATGGTGAAGATTATTAAATTTTCTTTGCTCCCTTGATGAATTTAATAAAGAACTAATCAAAGATCATTAGAAAGCTTTTGTGCTGGGTGTGCATTGTAACCAGATTGCAGTGGGAATTTATGTTTTAGTGGTTATCTAGGGTTGAATTTGACATGTAAATATGGAAAAGATGTATTTTTAACATTTTTCTTTGAAAATATTTATTTTAAAAATGTCAAACCACTGCATGTTACTTCTGTGCTTTACACAATAAATGCAGAGCATCTTTCACCGTGATTAGAATTTTTTTAATTAGTATCAATGTTTAGTTTGAATTTTCTACTGTCTTTGATTATTTCTTCCTTTAATTTTACAGGAAAATTAGAAAGGAGACTTTTTTTTTTTCCCCCAGGCAATTAAGTAAGTATTCCAATTGGTAGGACTGCTGACAGCTCATAGATTGCCATTATAGTATGGAAAATCACCTTTTTTGCAAATCTTGAGGGTTAATTCAGTGTTCCTAAATTTTAAAAGGTGCTTTTTATTCTCACTCTCATATACCCTATTTGGTGCTGCAGTAGTAAGCTATAAGATGCACTGACTGAAGGTGTTATAGTATGAGTATTATTTTTTCTGACTTTTGATACCTTCAGTCCCAGGTCAGGTGATGAAAGAGATTTTACTTCTTTCCTTTGGGTGAAGTATAATTAAAAGGATAACTTATGCACAAAGAATTTGTACAGGTTAAATACCTAATCTATAGCTAGTGATAGTAATGGTATGGAAAAAAAAAAAAAAACAAAACCAACCCACAATCTTCAATCTCTTTTTAATGTAACTCCTTGGAGGATCTAGTTAGGTGATGATTTATAGCCATCTGGTCACTTATGACAGGGTAGAGGAGCTGATTATTAGTTTCATTACTATTCACCCTTCAAGTAACCTGGGCAGTTTCTCTCTTTCTAGATGGAAAGTGCTTGTAAGTATGCTTTGATACATGATCTGTTTGTCTGCCACTGAACAGAGTTTTGCTCTTGCTGCTGATTTACCATTTGGGGAGATTTCTTGCAGTAATGTGTACATATTCAATTATTTGAAGAATTATGAGTTGTGGATCTGGTGTTACAGAATAGTGTGGGATCTAAAGTGGCCTAATATGACACTTGATAATTTCTGTGGGAACAACACAGATATTTGAAGTATGGTTATTAAGACTGTGAAGGATAGATAGAAATTTGTTAGGACACTCTGGGGGAAAAAAAAGAGAGAGTAGAAAGCTATAACAAAAGAAGTAAGCATCTCCACTCCAACAGTCTACCCCAAATCTAGGCATTGTATATCACCACATTAAAAATCCTTATTGTTATTACTAAATGAGATGCTACAGCTTGCATTGGATTATTAGGATGTAAGAATATCTGTATTTGAAAGGATAATCTTTTAGAAAATCACCTCTTTGCCTCCCAAAAAGCCACAAAGGCCACTTTAGGTCTTCTATTGTTCCCTGAAAGGAATGGCAGACTGCCATTGATAGAAGTGACATACTCAAGGTTCTTAAGGTATTTATTATAACAAGATGATAGTGATTTTGAAGTTACCCACTTTGTCTCTCATGCAGCAAGAGCTAAAGGCATACATGCAGAGTGTGCAGTGTCCAAAACGTGTGAACAGGCTTTTCAATAAAAATATTGTTAAGGAAAAATTGTATATTAGCCTCCAAAATAAGTGCAAGATCAGGATCAGAAGGCAAAGTCAGCTTCAGTTTGATTCCATATTATTGAGAACTTGAAAGTGAGAGAAAGCTTGGCCTCTGTGAATTAGCAAGGGATGTAAATTACTACCTGTGTAATGAACAGGTCAATAATTTCAAAGCTAATGTAACTCGACCACATAATCATATCTACAGACATAGGAAAATGTCAGATGATGGTGAAACCCTAGCAGAAACACCTTCTGGTGTTCAATCTGCAGAGACTGTAACTGTCTTCCAAACAATAAATAATTTCAGTCTTCTTAACACTGAAAGAGCCAAGTTTCAAGTATCACTGACTTACCTTCTTGAAATGTGAAGGACTGTGCAAGGACAGGAGCAGCCCCTAGCCCTTCAGCTGCATGTGCACAGATACTTGTGCCCTCAGTCCCTTCTCCCCTCCCACTGGGAGAAGCCCCAGGCTTAGTTTGTGTGGGGTGCAGATCATAGTTACCTGTGCCATGAGCATGGCTTGGATTTCCTCTTGAAAGTATCTGGGAGGTTCATTGCAGAGGAGTCCACGAACAAGTGAGAGTGGCTGCAGGGTGATTTAGTTAGGGGGACAGAGGGGGGACATAGGGCAGTAGAACACATTCATAGGACAGACACAGTGTTCATGTCACTTGGATGAATAGGAGAAGAGCGGGAAAGACCCCAGATTAAGTACCTCACTTGCTTTCATCATCTGCAGATGTTGCAATCATTTTGTGTGACCTGTAGCATTGAACACACATGTGACTAACTGCCACACTATAATTCTAAGTTTGGCCACTTAGAACAAGGTAAAAAAGAGTTTTTACATCCAAAAGTTAAGTTTCTACTAATAAAGATCTATGCAGCTAAAAATTTATGAAGCCAAATATCTTGAGGGTGAAGAAATTATTTGAACTTAAGCCCCTGCATGGCCATATGATTCCCCAGGACCAAGCACAGAAAAGGAGATATTGAAGGAAGACAGAGGTGTGGAGGAGCATTTTTCTTGGGAAGCTGCTTGGAACAGCTGTGGCAATCTTATGCAGTCAGAAATAAGAAATTTGCAACTGTGAGAAATTTCCAAGATTCACCTGCCAAACTGGTAAATAATTATCCAGTATCAAGAGCTGCTAGGATGCGAGGTAAGAAAATTGATCATATTGATCATAAACTCATGAGAATGTTCTGAAAGTATAGTTTGGTTAGTTTTTGCAAATTTATAGTGGTTTCACCATTCTGTGTTATTTGATTGCTAAATTATAGCTGGTGATAAATCCAGCTCTGGGTGATATGCTATAATATATATATGTATTTTATACATAGATATTCATATATATATATATATATATATAAAAATTATATAGAATATGTATATAATATATAATTACACACTTAATATATGTAATATAATGTTATATATTATATATAAGTATATNATAGACTACATCCACAGCCTTCCCTATGTCCACCAGGCAGGGTACCTGGTCATAAAAAGAGATCAGGTTGGTCAAGCAGGACCTGCCCCTCCTAAATCCATGCAGGCTGGGTCTGATCCCCTGGCCATGCTGTAGGTGGATTGAGAAGTGGCTGAATGACAGAGCTCAGAGGATGCAGTGTCTACTTGGAGGCTTGTAGCCAGTGGTGTTCCCCAGTAATCAATACTGAGTCCAGTCTTGTTCAACATCTTCATCAATGACCTGTCTAAAGAAAGTGTACCCTCAGCAAGTTTGCTGATGATACAAAACTAGGAGGAGAGGCTGGCATACTGGAAGGCTGTGCTGCTATTCAAAGAGACTTGAGCAGACTGGAGAGTTGGGCAGAGAGGAACATCATGAAGTTCAACAAGGCCAAGCACAGAGCCCTGCACGTGGGGAGGACTAACTACATGGAGCTGTACAGATTAGGGGTTGAATTGCTGGAAAGCAGCTCTGTGGAGAAGGACTTGAGAATCCTGGTGTACAGTAAGTTAACCATGAACCAGGAATGTGCCCTTTTGTCCAAGAAGGCTGATGGTATCCCTGGGGTACCAACAGGCTGCCCAGAGATGTTGTGGAATCTTCTCTGGAGATATTCAAACCTGCCTGAATGCAATCTGTGCCGCCTGCCCTAGCTGAACCTGCTTTAGCAGGAAGGTTGGAGTAGATGACCTCCAGAGGTCCTTTCCAACCCCTACTGTTCTGTGATACTGTGATTCTCTGAAAACCGGAGTTTGGGTGGTTTCCAGAAATACTGTAAGATTCAGTACCCAAACACCAGCTTTTTTCCCAAGTGCCCTCCAAAATCATGTAATGTGGAGATGATGAGATTCATGCTGACAGCATTCAGCACGGTATGCGCCCATTTATCCTTGTTCATAAATTATTTGTATGAGTGTATTCACCACATGGCACAGTACTACAGAAGAGATTTGAAAGAGGCAGCTTGTTTTACACTTTCTTTCCCAAGCAGAAGGAACCCTCCACTGGAGACATGATTCTCTCTGGTTTATAGTCTGCAAATCTGGGAGACATGCAGTTGTAATGTGTGTGCAGCTGCAGCATGGCCTTGTGTCCTTCTAAAAGGTGTCAAGTGAAAAGAAGATCACTCACAGAGCCAGGTTGTTGTAGCAGGACCTACAACGTGAAATCTTGCCTTCATAGCACAAAGCTACTGTAAGGCTCCTGTGAATGACACTGGGCATGTTCCCAAGATACCTTTATTACATTTTTGATTCCTACATAGACACTTGTAAACTGTGATGATGTTGCCCTTTAACCCTTAGTATCTGCCAATTGCAGTTGGCTAAATAAATGCAAAATATTTAGTCTTTTGCTCTAGGACATATTTACTGTCATGGGGTTATTTTTATTGCCATGGATCCATACTTGACTTAATTTACTCCTTTCCAGTTTGACTAGAAAATCCAGTAAGAAATTATAGAGCTGCATTATTATTCACTGTTATTTTACTGGGGGATTTTCTAAGGGCATCTGAGTGTGCAGGCACTGCAGAGGCCAAGGACTGAATATGCTGTAAAATCAGAGACATTAATAGATTGATTTTATTAATTCTTTCATTTACCTGTCATTAAATCCATTGGGTCTCCTTTCCTCTTCAGGAGGAACAAAGGACATTCCAACTCTCCCTAGAAATGGAAGGCTTCCAAAGGAGACAAAGAGGCAGGTCACGTAAAATAAAAAATTCTCACCTTGCAGCAGTGGGAGAGACTCAGTGTGCTTGTGTGTGGGGTGGTGCCCTTGTGAACTGTGTGCATCGTTTCTGTGGCCTCACCAGCCTCACTCATGTTCCCAGGGCCATGTGGAGACAGAGCAATAGGGGATAGGAGCCAGTGGCAGAGGAGGGGTAAAGCCTCTCCCTGTGCTCGTGGTAGGGGATAATAAAACTACTGCCTTGGATTGGCACATGGTGTCAGTTTTGCTTTTGCTGTGTGAGAGCCAGAGGCTGCATGCAGCTTTGAGCTCGGGCTGGTGTGTGAAACCTGTCCTCTCAGCAGAGATACAGCCCCCAACTGCTGAAAGCATCCCACAATCACATTGTCATTGCTGCACTTTCATATGAGGTGTTGATTCTATTCCCACTTTTGCATTAGGGCTTTGTCTTCCCTTTGTGAGAGCTGGAAAATAGTCCTGTAGCAGCAACAATATGAGGTCTATGTTATGCTTTCTGCCTGGAAATGTCAAGGTGCCTTACCAGGGTTACCCTCCCAGACCAAAACTAGATTTAACTGGCAGCAAAACCCCAGTTCTGCCTTTCTGTTAGTCCTATGATTTATGATGTTTATTTAATTTCTCATCTGTTGCTGGCCTGGGATTGTACTACAGTAGAGCATGAGCACAGCTATCTACAGGTGTGTATCTACAGGTGTGTATCTACTACTTACTCAGTATTCATTTCTAATTACTGCAACATTTTGAAGTAGAGTCAGTGGAGGAGGGAATATTGAAATTAATTTTCTAGGCCTGTCTTTACATCTAGGTAAAATAATCGGCAGCTGGGGTGTAAAGTCTGTAAAGTTCAGATTTATTACAAAGCACAGAGAAAGTGAAAATATGTGAGCCAAGCAAGAGGTGGTGGGTGCAGTGGTGCAGCTTTCTGCCTATGCTTGGAGTACTGCCACCGTAGAAGATACATCTGTGCTGGAGTTGAAGGTGCAATGGCAGCCAGAGATCTAACACAGAGGTCAGTGGGGGTTGCTGCTCAGATAGCTGGACTTTGGGATGTACTCTGGTTCTGGATTTCATGCTTGCAGTGCTTTCATTGCTGGAGTGAGTTGGATTAAAGCTGGAAAGGGTGTATTTCCAGACACTCCAACACTGTTCATGCTGCCTTGCAGACACACATGTACATGCACACACACATGTGTACACATGATGTAGGCAGACCTTGGAGTTACCCACTCCTTCATTGCAGGTCCTATGCTTCGTTCCTGCAGCCAATGCTCTTTGCTTTTGCTAACAGCATCGCACACACAGGCCGAGTGTCACACCCTGGCTGCTGCTTATACCCAGTCTGATCCTACAACTCAAGAATGGTTAGCTACATAATTTAGAGTGTATTGCTAGAAGGCATCCTCGTATTAAAAGCTATCACAGAACTCATTCTGACACAAGTCTCCCTGAACTCATTTGTGGGTTTGGTAGATCGTTGCCTTGCTCGTTTCTAACTCAACAGAATTAGTGCAAGATGGTACTTCTGGGGGGTTTTAAATATACTTCTGCATGGAGAGGTGCTTTTTTCTCTCAGTTCCTTTCCAGCCTATGTGCCTCCAGGTACTACAGAGCAGTAACTAAGCGTCTGTTGTTCAGATGTTCACCTTTCCCTTTTGTTCTAGCCAATTTATTGGTACAGCATGAGAAAACAAGTCAAGAGAGGGTTATAATGTTCGTTTCTAAGAGCTGCAGTAAGTGTTACATTTGTACTTCTGACTTGTTGTCTTTCATTGCATAATAAAAAGTGAAGAAGCCAAGTACTTTGTTATATGAGAAGAAAATACTTGTGCCCATAATTTAACCCTTCAAATATTATATAAGAATCAAAGCATCTATCAAATTGCTGAAGGCATTGCAGTGCTTCCTATAGCTATACCATCGCAGCGAGCTGATTGCAAAACCTATCTTTACTGCTTTTATACTTCTAACTGACTTTTTTTCTCTAGATAGCAACTCATGGAGGTATAGCAGGCTCAGTCTGCTCATAAATTAGGCAATATAACTATAATAGAAACTAGGAAGGGGCTTGAATGTCGGGCTTAATGTTATCACTCTGTCAATAATGACTTTGATGTGTTAATAATGACCTTAATTGAGCAGACATTGCTAGTGAGCATCTTATGGCCATCGAAGCATTTTTTTTTCTTACTCATTTCCTTAAATAACTCAGTTAAACTATCACATCCTAGGCCATTGCATAAACTCTGAAGTGGTAATTAAGGAGTTAAATGGAAAACTCTTGTTGAGAACAGAAAAAAAGCATGGCTTCTTTTAATGTAAAATATCTTCTCATTTACAAATTTAGCTGGAAAAAAAATAGAAACTATTTTCTGAACTTCTGTTGATACATTTTTAGCATCAGGTACAACTTTAACACAGCTCATCAGAGTAATTAGCTATTTATCATTTAAATCATGGTGAAAGTATCTTAAAACTTCTTTTGTGCTCTTATCGCTTTTTGAGGAGCACATTTATACACAAATTGTTTGGCATCTCTGTATCAAGACTTTGATCTCCTGCACTATCAATTGTTGGCTCAGGTACAAGAGACTGCAAAATATACAAAGCTGTCTGCTCTAGACTCCAGTTGTTTATACACAGCTACTCATTAGCTCAGTCAGTCAATATTTACATGTTGCAAGTATAATGCCTTCTTTATGTGAGATAAATTATTTAATTCACCCTCTATGAAACTTCCTTTCAAGAGACTTAACATCTACAAATAAATAACTTTTTAGTTCCTGAACTATAATCACAGCCTGAGTATGATCCCTTTCTTCCTTTTCTTTTTTTTTTTTTTTTTTTTTTTATCCCACCTACTTGCTCAGCTTTGATAAGACATTGAGGAGTGCTTTATGATTGATAGATAAAGTAATTTATGGTATGTTGCCATATAATGTGGGCTGAAAATGTCATCAAACTGGGCAATCAGCTTTTGTGTTGTATTACACGTTACCCAAGTAGACTTAATTCATTATCATCTGAGAATTAAAGTTCAAGCCTCTAAGACCTGGCAGTTGCTGGCATTGCTAGCATATGCCTTACTGACACAAATGCATGTAATGCATTAGATAGTGTACATCTGTTGATGACTTGTTTCTTGATTAATGCTTTCCAACAAATTAAGGCTAGAAGCAAAGTGCCTTTCTCCATTTGTGCCTTTTTCTCTGTCAGGACTTTTTGTTGTTCTCCAGCCAGTCAAGTCAGCTGTAGGCGGAGGAATTGCTCAGAGCTCTGTGTCTTATTATTTTAGTACTTGAAATGGCACACAAATGTCATGATTGCAGATGATTACACAATAAACAAGACAGTAGCAGCATCTCTTGAAAAGAACAGGGAATGAGAGAGGAAGGGGGGAGGGGAAGATCTCTACCATGTGTATGCAAGAAAAATTACAGAATCACAGAAACATTCAGGTTGGAAAAGACCCTCTGGATTACCAAGTCCAACCAATAATCCTACTCTCCTACTCTACAAGGTTCACCCTAAACCATCTCCCCAAGCATCACATCCAAACGACCTTTAAACATGTCTAGGGTTGGTGACTCAACCACCTCCTTGGGCAGCCTATTCCAATGCCTGACCACTCTTTCTGTGAAAAAACTTTTCCTGATATCTAGTCTAAGTCTACTCAGTCACAGCTTGAGGCCATTCCCTCTTGTTCTACCACTAGTTACCTCTGAGAAGAAGACAGCACCAGCATACAAGAAATTACAGACATACCTGTTCATGTATCTTCAGATACAGGAGGTGTTACATTCTGAGCTCAAGTTTTAATTCACATTCTAAACAATAGTGTGGACTGGATTTGGGGGGTTGAGGGTTCATTTGCATTAAGATGTTTACAGACTGCTTTCAGCACAGTTTTTTCTTTTTTTCCTTTTTTTCCCCCTTTCCCACTTGTATATGCACATAATGAAAAATATTTTCCTACTATTATGTATTTCCAGATTTATTTTCTTTATATAGTCCTATCACCCTCATAATATTTCTGTGGTGAATCACATTAGTGACATTTTTGTCTAAGTGTTTCAAAATACGTTTCAGAGATGTAGGAATGCAAATGACATTATTTACAGACGTCACCTCCTGACAGTTTTAGAAGCCTTATGTTTCTTCAATGACTCTAGTAATGACTGTCATCTTCAGCATTATTATACCCAATAGCTGATTGTGTCTGACCATTATTTCCTTAGTGAAAGTCCTTAGCTGTATGACATTAAAGCTGTGCATGTCCTAAAGGGATAAACAAAGAGTGTTTTGTATGGGGAATGCAGATATGGGTTAGGTTTCCACAGAGAAAACACAAAAGTGTTATTTTCCATTTTGTACTCTGTAAAAAAAAAGGGAGGAAAAAAACCTCACCCAGTCTTATTCTTGCTTCACCCTGAATCTCCTGTTCCTAGAAATACCACTGGTGACAGTGAGATCTTAGAAGACTTACCACCCACCCACTTTTCATCTGCTGTTGTGATCTGTCTGCATGCCGATATTGCAGCTCAGGAGAGCTGTATAAAATGAAACACACGTAGCTGAATTTTTAGGAGAGAGATGTCTGAAAGAGCATGGTCCAACCAACTTGGTGGGTTTCTAAACTATCTGAGGTGAAAACCTTCCTCACAAAGCTTTGCTGATTCCTAGCAAGCCGAAGGAAATCACTTGTGTGGCCTGCAAACACGGTGAGTCCTAATGGCTTTGTTACACTCTAATCCCCTGGGGAAGTCAGGTCTCTGCTTGGGGTCACCCCTCCACCAGCCTGCTGTCCCTTCTCACAAAGCCCATCCACAGCAGGCAACACGTGGCTGTGGTTAAATGTGCTTCCCTCCCAGCTCAGCTTGGATAGGTGAACCCAGGCTGAGTGAAGGGTGTTTGGGAGACCAGATGAGACAGGATGAGCAAAAAACTCTCGTGTCTATAGTGAGAGGAAAGGAGGAAAGAATGAAGGGGTGAGAGGAAGTAGGATTATTTCCAGGCTATCTGCAATTCTAGTGATTTGGTGTTTGAGATTTACCTCCTATCAAAGCTGCTAGTTGGAAAAAAGGATACAGCCTTTTGTGGTGGTGTGAGTGGGGACCCCAAGTGCTAGAGCACACAGCTTTCCCCAGCTCAGACAGCAATGCCATGAGCATCTCATCCCACACTTGGATCACAGGGATCCTTCCTCAGCCACTTGAAATACCCACTCCTTTTTAAAATTTGTTTGGTTTTGTTTTGTGGATACCTAGAGGCAATGTTTAATTTCTGACCAGCTTCAGTGTCAGGCGAGCCTCGCGGAGGCTGAGTGCAGGAAGCCTGAGCCAGCATGAGGTACTAAATCAGGACATACCTCTGCACCACTTGAGGGGTCAGAGTGGTGGAGCTAAGTCATACCTTGTAGCCATCAGGCTCCTGGGGGCTGGAGATACTGTGGAGCCAATGCACTTGATTTTAAAGTGGGAGAGAGCTGCAAGATCCTCTCTTCACACAGCATTTCCTTCTTGAAGTGGTATTACTGTTGGCTCTAAAGAAAGCATGTTCTCATACTAAAGATTACACTAAAATCCACCATGTATTATTTATAGAGTAGTTCCCAGAGAATATTTTATAATTTGAAGGAAAAGCTTGTGGATTTTTGATGGCCAAAAGATTTTCTGCTCATTTGACCACTCTTTTTCTACTCATATTTGACTACTGTGAAATGATTTCCTGTTATTAGCATAAAAGAGATCTTTTTGTGCTATTGCTCCTTCTGCCTTAAAGACGTGAAAAGACAGGTTTAAGGAAAAGAAAATCATCCATTAAGGTCTTAGCTATGATCCTGTGCTGCAGGATGAAAAGTAATCAAGCCCTTTACATTTTATTTATGTGAAAAAATGTCATTGCATTTCATGCATGACAACTGATTGGTAGCTGGTAGCTTTGGATTATTCCTCACCAGCCATATGTACTCGCATATGATCTGTGGAAGCACAGGAGCCTACATCTAAGTTGTGTGGACAGTGTATCAGAGAATCTCCCCATGCTACCAATTAATCTCATAAAATGTTAATGTAATCCCTTTGCAAATATGTAAATGCAGTGCCACTATGGGTCTGGCAAATGATAAACAATAGTTATCTTATCCTGGGCTTTTCCTTCGTGTAATTCTCAGCAATAATTTAGTCCTTGTCTTCCACTCTGAAGGATTTAAATGGAATGACCTTAATTCTGGTTTTGTTTGCTCTTTATCTACTAAGCAGCTGCAGTGAAGACGAAGACAAACAGTAGATTAACAGTGGTACCTTTTATAAGGCTGATTAGTTCTTAAAATATGCTCAGTGGAAACAAAAAAGCATGAAATGAGGTCTGAGAGGGGCTTTTACTCTTTCCATTGAAACTGCTACACTTCTTTCAGAAACCCACAGGCACTGACTTTTCAATGAAATATTTTCTTCCCTTACAGGTTGTTTTTGCCAGCACAGCCTGTGTAATATTTCAGGAGGGCAAGGTAGGTACCTCCAAATAATTTTATCTCATTTATGTATTGAGAACTTTGGAGCGGGTGGATTAAAAATATTTGCTGGCAGTGCATATAATCCATTTTTTTAGTGATTGTATATGTAATCAGCTGTTAAAACCAACACTAGAATTGATAGGGGTGATAGTACTAGATATGTAGTAATGGGTGCAGCTGGTATTCCTGCTATTTATAAACACTTGGCAGAAATATATTTTTTTAATATGTCCCAAAGTGTTCAGGAGAGAAGTGACTCGAGACAACACGTTGACAACATGATTTAACAGCACCTGACAACACCCTGCAAATTTTAGGACTGCATGTGAGAAACTGTTTATTCATCAGTCAGCAAGGCAAAATATGCTTATCTGAGCTGGTGTCAGCTAAAGCAACTGTCTGATAAAAGGGTAAAATAATGCCTCAGTTGGGATTTCTGTCATTACATCTATTTCCCACAAAGGTTACCCCTTCCACAGCACATAGCCTGCTCCACTCGCTGGTTACAGAAGTGGTGGGGAGAGCAAGCTTGCTGATTTAGTCAGTTTGCTAAATCACCCACATCCCCTTCCTGAAGCACCTAGACATTCCTTAGATGTCTCCCATCTGAAATCTTGACCCAGCCTAACCCTGCTTATCAACCGCCTGTTGTTCTTTCAAAGAGTCGAAAGGATTACAGCGGATTAGCTAACACAGCTCCCCTCCCTATAATGTTCTGAGTGACAATAAATTCTATAATAAAAATAAAATAGCAAATTTAAAACAACTTTTAAGGGTGAGAATGCTTCTGATTTGCTGCACCTCATGTTTTGGTATGGTTGAATTAATATTTGCATTTTGTTCATCTGTGTTTATCAGCAGCTAGCTCTTTTGTTCTGGGTCTGGTTTGGTTATAATGAAATTCACCTTATGTCTAGTAAAATTTCATCCTCTGAGAAGACATTCTCCCACCTAGTGTAAAATACATCTTTGTGTTCTATAGGAAATGTGCATAAATGCATTTTTCATCTTGTTCTCATGCCTGTTTTGACTTCTTTAACATATAGCTGTTCATGTACCTAGTACCATGAAGAATAGCCAAAAGGGAGTTGGCCATTTAAAAAATGGGTTCCCAAGAAGAACTTCAGTTTGGAATCACAACTGAATGATCCACCCTCTGAATTTCTTTGGGAGGGAAAAGATGAGAAGATAAAATATAAAGAAGACAGAAAAGAAGAAAGTAGCTGATACAAATCTGGGACAAAGGCATTATCAGTGGGAAATTCTAAACTCCCAAGCATGTCACAAAGCTGAATTACTGAGTTTGCAATAATGGCAAAAAGAAAGTCAGTAACAGTAACTTCAAAACCTGTTTCTCCTGTGAGAACTGGAGAACTGAAGAACTGAGGTCCTACACAGAACAATATGGCACCAGTTCCCTTTCTGAAAACTATTAAACTATTTCTTTTTTCTTTTTTTTTTTTTTCCCCCTCACCTATGTGTTTGACTCAATAGGTTTCTGTGACATTAGTCCTTACTTATCACAGAGATTTTTCATCCTGAAAAGTTTCTTGGTTTTTTTTTTTTTTTTTTTTCTGGCACCTTTCTCAAGGTCAGGTTGGAAAGGAGGAACCACTCATGCACAAAATCCAGTGGCAAATGTCAAGCCTTGTTTGAATGTCTGTCCAAGGCTTTGAGGCAAGCAGGCTCTGACAGCCACCAGCCCTTCTGCCTGCAGAGTACCATTGACTCACCACTCAGCACACAGCCCATGCCACCCAGCCTATCCTGTCAGCCATCTGGGTACCTCCTGGGCTCAGCTGTGCCTGCTTCTATGGGATTGCTGTCCTTTTGGCCTGCAGATCTGGCCTTATGGGTTACCCTGGGCTGGTGAGGACATACACAGAGATGGGATTTAATCCTGCATCTCTTAATGTTGCACAAATGGTTGTAAGAAATTCTTGTCCAAAATCTGTCCTAAAAATTTAAAATACTGTTTTAATAAAATCTCTGTTGAAAATTATTTTCATCTCTATGGTCAAAGATAGCTCCAGTTGCTCTGGAGAACTGGCAAGCATTCTTCACCCTCATCATCTTCAGCCCCGCTAGTCACTGTTATATTGGCAAGGCACATGGGACTATGGGCCCAGGATGCTGTTTTTCTGCTTGTATTAGAAGAGATTTTTGATAACTCTGGAAGAAGAGTCACTGTTATTTAGAAGTTGAACTGTGAGTTTGAGATCTGAAATGTTGACAGTGAGGTCTGAAAGCACCTTTTAGACTTGAGTAGCTGAGTGGGAACCAGCTACTCACTACCTACCTAGATGGGTGTGGAGAGCTGTACATCACTTTTTACATCCTTCACATTAAAAAGTTGTGAGACAACCCTGATCTGGAAACTGCAGAGCTGCAGTAATTGTGTCACTGTGGCTTGACCTAGTAAGTCCTGCCACAGTGCAGAAACACAGAAAGTTTGGCAGTTCTGTAATTTTCCTTCATCCCTGTCTGCAGCAATTCCCTTTTCTCCCTCTCTGTCACTTGTGACTGTTAGGTATGCAGAACAAACCCTTATTTTCTTTTTGTTGTCAAGATATTAATTGATGTTCAGGAGAGGATGGGAGGGAAGAAGCTTTGTCTGACTCTGAAAAGCACCAGATGTGCTTCTTTTTTTTTTTTTTTTTTTTTAATTGACGAGAGAAATTAATTAACATGAAGTAATAATCAGTCGACTGCAGTTACGGTTGACTGTAACAGGAGGGGGAGCTCTCAGCGCATCAGGCAGGGGAAAGGGAGCTGGTTGAGGAGCTCAGCTCTCCCAAACCAGATAGGTCCTGAGGACCCTCCTGTGCTTCAGCAGGATGGGGGAGGTATCTCTTGCCACACCCTCCACTGAAATACCTGTATGACTCTGCTGGGCTGCTGCCACACTCAACCCAAAGGCAGAAGCAGGAATGAATATTCAGTGATGAATGCGAGTGGAAGCGCTGATGGGAGGAATGAAGTACAAATTAAGAAGCATTGGGATTCTTCTTAAAGTGTGTCTGTTTTGATTGCTATTTCTGTAGATTTTTTGCTATGTATTATATTGTTTAACAGAGCAAAAGAAAAACAGAATACATGTTTACTGTGTACTAAGCTATAAGTACCTTTTTCAGACATCAGTAATCATCCTTTCCAGCTGAGAAGGCAATACACTTGCAATAGAGCTCTCCAAAACCCAGCAATTGTCCTATTTTAATGTTTCTGAAGCTATCCCTTATGGGAAAGCTCTCCTGGATTTAATAAGGGTAAAATGAACAGGGCTATATAGTAATTTCATAGAATTAAAAGAGAATTAGAAATTTAGCAGGAATTATACCTCTGCCATAGATGGTATTAGCTGATTTGAGGCTGCATGCAGACCTGCCTCTGCCGTATGAGTAAGTAATCTGTGTGCACGTTTGCAAGCCTGATAAATCCTGGTTTACTGCCCTGTCTCAGAGGTGTTTGTTTGCACGTTCTCAGCTGGAGGTGCCAGGCATGTCTTTGGAGCACCTGGCAGCAGAGGAGTGGGGAAAGGCAGGACTGTGGCTGTGGCCAGACCCTCCTCTCAGGAGCGCTTGTGAAAAGCGGGGCCAGCTGGAGTTCAAGGTGAGAGTCTGTAGACTGCAATGTTCCTTGGCAAATTGTATGAAGACTACCAATTTCTCTAGCTTTTAAAAGCAATTTCTGAGAAAAACAAGAAACGAGAAGGGGGTTGGAGATGTAATACCCATGGGAAGTCACTGTAGCACAGATGCCCAAATAATTGCATTATTTTGAAATCCATACTCTTAAGCTTTAAAAGCACATGGACTCCATGATAGGACAGTCTTTTCCCCCAGAGGACAAACCATCTTTCTTTTCCAGATAATAGTTACTTTAAAGTATTTTTTATTCATGTCAGTGATTTTTTATCCACCTTGCCATTAGTCAAGAAGCTAGTCCTTGGCATATATGTTTGTGTTGGTTCCCCTGCAAGGAAATCAGCATTTTCTACCTTTTTGTTTGGTTGGGTTGGGTTGGTTTTGGTTTTGTAGATTCTCTATCTGACACATGGAGAACTGAGCATTTGAGAGGTAAAAACTTCTTTCAGATGCTAAGGGGCCACTAGCAGTCCCCTGGTGCAGAAGTCATGGAATATAGACAGAATGTGGGATGGTCTCAGCTGTGCTAGACTTGATAAACAGTCCAAACAATCTCACTAAATAAGGAGGGAAAGAGAAAAAGTAATTTGCATTTTACATATATGGAAGGGGCAAATAAATCTCAACAGGTGTTACAAGACAATTTAAATCACTCTCTGCAGTTTTTCAACCGCCTGTGCCAGCAGCTGAAATTTCAATTTGCTCCACGTGTGTGGGATATTGGCTAAAGGCCACAGTGTGTGAACCTCAGCAACTCCACTAAAGATGGTGAATGTGTCCCTAGCTGTCTGAGTGAGGTTCTGGCCCTGCCAGCTTTGCAGGTAAGCTGAGTTACCTGCAGTACTCATTTTTTGCTTGCCTTCTTTAAGACTCCTGAGTTTTACTAATAAATTAGTGCTGTTTCGCCTGCAAATCCATGGAACTTTGGTGACATCCAGTGACAGGTTCAGCTGAAAGGTGTTTTTTTTTTCCCCCTGGAATGACAGGAGAGAAATGCTGGTACCCTGCTGGTTTCCCCTAATGGGATCAGCAGATGAATCTGAACTCAAACTGGAAATCAGAGACTCTCAAACCGTATACTATTGATTATTTTAAGGCACTTGGGATTTACATTAGGTTTACCTTCAGTCTTTAACGTGCAAATTGCTGTTGATAGAGTGTTAATTAAGCACAATTTAAAGCCAATATCTTGTCTGGCAATCCATTTAAATAAACTAAGGCTCTTTGAAGGACTTTCTCAGGGCTTCTTCCCTAATTTTCCTGAGATGTCTCTTAAAGAAATTGTCTGAACGTCTAAGTCAAATCTGTGCCTGATGTCTACATATTTTTCTAGACAGTTTAATTAGTATTGGTGTAAAACCTCATTTCTTGAGGAAAACCAGTAATTGCATACTTTGATGGTGATGTGAAAAGTAACAAACACACTGTGGCAGTTTTACTTTAAAAAAGGCAGGCAGACATCCTCAAATTAAATTTTAAAGATCAAATTGCTGCATTCACCTCTCAAAGCGTAGTGGTTTAAGCTTAATAGAACCCAGGGTTAAATGACATTGCAAACTGGAAATAAATCAATGAGGAGTTGAAAACTATATTCAAGCTAAATTGCCAAATGGTTAGCATTGTATAGTAACATTCAAATCACCACAATTGTTCTTGTAATAAATATAATTTCTATAGCAGCTCCTTAGATTATTCAGTTACTCGCCAGCGCTGTTTTACCTCAATGTGCACTTCCTTTAAGGAAAAAAAAAAANTTCCTTTAAGAAAAAAAAAAAAAAAAAAAAAAAAAAAAAAAAGAAAAAGAAAAAAAAAAGGGAAGGAAAAAAAAAAGAACTTGGTTATTTCTTTGGTCGGGGCCTATTTGCTCCTTTTTTATGTGAGATTTTCAATACTCGGCAATGATGCCGAGCAAAAAAGGTCCATCCACTTCACTTGTGATGCCTCGTGCATTACCTAAAGCACAACAGAACAATGCCAGACAACAGAGCCTTTCTCCCCGCTAACAATGCAGTCACCATGACAACCAGCAGAAGAACGTTTGGCCAGAAAAAGCTGGGAGCTTGGCGGACCAGCCTAATCAAAAAATGGAATAACATGACAACAATTACACTGATGAGTGAGAGGGAAGCTACAGATGCATTCAGACACCTATGGCACTGCAGGCTGGATGCATTCAGCTTCTTTCTTTTTGTTGTTGTTTGTTTGTTTTGTTTTGTTTTGTTTTGTGTCTTCTGTTTTTTAAGAGCAGGTAAATAGACGAGATCGAATTGTGTAACAGAATGTCAGTGCTCTAGTTAAATTGAAAATTCCTTTTCTTTTGCTGTGCTACTTCAAGCACACTGAAGAGGCTTCAGGAGAGATGAGGTTTTGAAGTGAAATATGTAATAGATACAATATGAGTGTCACAAGGCAACTTTCTTTAGCTTTAAAAAATGTAAACTCAGATTTTCGAATGCGTAGATGCAAATAAATGTGACCAGATCGTGTTATGAATACCTGACCTCCCCTTCCACTTTAATTTCAGAAGACTGGACACGTGTCAAGCATTGATTAGAAGTGATGGCTTGCTGTTTTTTAAACCAACTCCTTCTGCACGCTAGTATCCACTGCAACACTTGTCACAGCATTTTGTGCAAAGCTCTCTTTGCAGCTTCAGGGAAACTTGGGGCTGCAACTCTGCATGTGCTACAAATCAAGCAACAGACATGACAATGTAGTTCTTTCCTGAAATATCCCAAATTTAGCATCATGCTAATAGCCTCCTATTATAAGCTCCCAATTGTATGTTAGAAGTTCTGGTGTTTTCTTCATAGGAAAGGAGGGAGGGAGTTTTCGTTGCTATTGCTGAAAAATGTGCCTGTGATTCTGCTGTTGAGAATAATTTACATGTTTTAAGGAAGGGGATGGAGGAAGAAAAGATGCTGGTTTTAAATGATGAGGTATTTGGGGATAGCCAGAAAGTGTTTTAGCTACTTGAAAGCAGTGGTGGGCACAAAACCCTGGCCAGTTCTTTGTGTTTACCTAACAATGGCATGCTGGAGTTGTGCAGCCAGTCCTTTCCATACTAACCCCTGCCTTAGCCAAAACTGCCTCTGTATTCCCCCCTGCCCTCTTCCATGCCCTTACTGACTCCTGGGTACATCTTGCAGCCAGATTTAGACACGATTACCACATGGGATTATTTGTTATTTAAATTCAGAAGTAAAACTATGTAAGAAATTGCTCTTTGCTTGAAGCACTTTGAATTTGACCAATTGTGTAAAGGACCCTTCAGGCACTGCAAAGAAAAAGGCCAAGGATTCTCCTCCAGGGGCAAATCTGCCTGGCAAAGCCACCAGCACTCAGTGCTGAGCTTCCACCATGTAGGACAGGGAGACCACTGGGCACCTGAGTGCATAGCACCTGAGATGGGCCATGCACAGAGCAACGAGCTGGGGGTGGAGTACAAATCCAAGCCAAGCAGCGCTTCATATGCAGTGGTCAACACTGGCATCAACTCTATATGCCAGCATGTCGTGGGTTTAAAGAGCCGACAGAGTGAAGCTCTCAAACGAATTGGAGAAAAAAAACCAGAATTGTATTTGGAAAGAGAGTTACAGATAGAGATCACAAAGCAGATACAGAATCCATAAGCATATCCCCTGAATTTTCCCCCAGCCCAAAACTAAATCTATCATCCCCAGTGCTCCAATTCTCCCCCCTCATGCCTCCGCCATCCAAGAGGCCTAAGCACAGCCTCTGGAGGCCCCAACCAGGCCTATCCTTACATGTTTATCCCGATAACGCAGCTCCTGCCCGGCGCAAGGCTGGAGGGGGAGGAAAGGAGAACAAGCTGGCCTTGCCCTGAGCTTATGAAGAGATAGCAGAATTGTGGGATTGAATAACATATCTTTCAAGTCCCTAGAGGACTTTTTAACCCTATAGTTCCCAACCTGGGACACAGCAGTATAAGAGATTTTAGGCCACTAACTTCTACTCTGCCACTCTCCCACTAAATTCTACTTTCTGACTTGACATCTGGATTCCTACCACCAGCTTCATATCCTGAATTTAGCAGTCAGCTAGAGACAGCTCCAAAGATATCCTTAATCCCATATGCTACTTTTTTTTGTGTGTGTAAAAAACTCATTCCCTGTTGCACTCTGAGAAGTCTGCATTTCACTCAGACTCCCATCACCTCCTTAGTGCAACCATCTAAAACCATCCCTACCAAGAATGCCTTAAGAATAGTTGAGCTCAGGCTTTTGAAGTAAGGTTGCTAGACCAGCAATGAGCTCATCTCTCAACAAAAAAAGCACTAAACCCTATCAAGCTCATCTTGAATTTCAGGATATTGGTACCATGTGATGAGACAGAGATAAATTGGGAGGTGCTCTTAGATTGTTTGCTGAGCACCATTTCTATTAAATTGTATGAGATGCTGCAGAGATTAGATAGAATAGGTCTGGATGACGCTTGTAAAGCTTTGCAGAAAACTTGGGAATAAAGTTGAAAAGGGCAGAAACTGTAGACATTAAAAGAAGAGGAACTGTGTTGAAGCAAGTTCAGATCAGCCACACCTAGGCTTGAGAGTGAGGGTAGAGGACACATTAATGCAAAGGAAGCTGAAACAAGGCTGGGGCTGTAATCATGGTTGAACAGCAAGTCACCATGCTTGCCCTGTGACCCTGTTGTCCTTGGATCATAGAATCACTGAATGGTAAGGTTGGAAGGGACCTCAAGGATCATCTAGTTCCAACCCTCTGCCATAGGCAGGGACACCTCCCACTAGTACAGGTTACTCAAGGCCTCGTCCAACCTGGCTTTGAACACCTCCAGGGAGGGAGCAGCCACAACCTCCCTGGGCAACCTGTTCCAGTGTCTCACCACCCTCACTGGAAAGAACTTCCTCCTAACATCCAGTTTAAATCTCCTCTCTTCCAGTTTAAACCCATTGCCCCTTGTCCTGTCAATAGTCCCTCCTCAGCCTTCCTGTAGGCTCAGATACTGGAAGGCTACTCTAAGGTCTCTTTGAAGCCTCTTCTCCAGGCTGCAGAGCCCCACCTCTCTCAGCCTGTCCTCATAGCAGAGCTGCTCCAGCCCTCTGATTACCTTCATGTCCCTCCTCTGGGCTCCCTCCAACACTTCAATGTCCTTCCTGTGCTGGGGGCTCCAGAACTGTACACAGTACTCCAGATGGGGTCTGACAAGAGCAGAGCAAAGGGGCAGAATCTCCTCCCTTGCCCTGCTGCCCACACTGCTCTTGATGCAGCCCAGAACTCAGTTGGCTGTCTGGGCTGATCCGTCCCCTTCTCTTACAGCAGGCCTGATGTTATTCCATATGACCTTCTCCTGGTTGCCTAATGAGTTCTAAACATCAGAAGACCTGGCTTTTTTATTCTTTTCTTTCCCCAAAAGGCCATGTCCCTTTGCTCTATGTCTGGCTCTCAAGCCCATTAAATACCATCAGGCACCCATGAAAGGAGGCACAGAAAGAAGGCATAAGAGGAAACTAGGTCTTCCTTCTACTAGAAGTGGGACAGCAAAGCATCCACCTGCCTATGAGTGCCCTGTGAGATAACTTGATGGGGCAGGCTATCCTTGGGGCAGGCTATTTCCATTAAAAACCTGTCTCTGTAAGAGAACTCTAGAAGCAGGTGTCTGCTCAGAAGGTGGGGAGACTCTGGAGAAGGCCTCAAGGGTGCATTTGGTTGTTAGAACATCCCGAAAGAACAGGACAACACTTCCTGGTATGGCAAATCAAAAGAATAAGAGAAATCTTACATGTGTAAAATTGGAGGCATTCAGAAGCAAAATACAAAAGAAAAAGGAATGCCCCTCAGGAATTCCTGAGAAAGCAGAGAATAAGTCAGGACTCAATGGAAGTGGCTCCAGCCAAGCTGCTACTCTTGTCCTACGTTTGCCTGAGCATGAGGATGAAGCTGCGATGTGTCTGCTTTTGAGGTGCAGTAACTCACCTTTTTTTGTCTCCTCGTTCCCTGGCTGTCCCAAGGAAGAAGAGAGGAGGGACATAATGGGCTGTATAGGTGTGCCATGATAGTTTGGCATGCCACACCAAAAATTGTCTCTATTAACTCTGCAGGGCGTGCCTGATAGGCTGGACTTTTCACATAACTAAAGGAAAGATTAAATGCAATCCCTTGAAAGGCTAATTCTGGAGGGATTTTGTCAATGCCAGCCCAAAAGCTTTTTAAATAACCCTGTTTCATTTTTTGTCTATGCAGTTCTTGATCCATCTTTAAGTTTTTGGACTACTCCTCAGTTTATGTAGACTAGTAGACTCACAATTTCTTATGCTTTGCCACATCAAAGGCTTTTGTAACACCTTAGATCTACTATGTCTATTTTATATACAATAAAACTATGTATAAAAAAAAAGAAGGCATTGATCTTCATCCCAAAGTGTCTCTCATTTATACACCTTCCCTTGAAATGCACCAGAGAGCTTTACATGCTACTGAGATCAGGCTACCACTGGTCTGTACTAGCCCAGGGCATTTTCTTTTCCTGTTTTAAGTACAGGTGCTATGTTTGCTCTTTTTTTCAGTCAGACAACAGCAGTCTAGCTTGATACTTCTTTATTTCTGTATACTCCTTTCTAAGACCTCACAATTTCATGTGCCAGTCCTTTTAGTAGTCTGGAATAAAGGTTATCCATTGTACCTTCCTTGAGCACATTGGGCTCTTCGAATTCTTCTTCCACATAATTATCTTCTAATAATTTCTAGATACTTTTCCCATTAGCCAAGATGCTTTTGTTCCCATTTTCTATTCTATTAGCCTAAGTGAATGCAGATATAAAATAATAATAATTTGGTTTGAGGACCATGCAGAGGACTGTTTTTAACCTCATCCTCTTTTTTTGTTCTTTCTTCTCTCCTTACTCTTGAGAGCAGAAAGCCAGCAGATGGCTAGTTTCCACTTCCTTGGGAAAAAAAACATTTTGGGTAAAACCCCTACCCTAGTCTTCTCATCATTTCAATATTGTGAAAGTGTTTGCTTTCTCTTTAATACACAGCAGATGAGAGGTGTTCAAAACACGCTTCTTGATCGTGCCTGATTTTACTGAGCACAAAGCACTGTCTCTACGAAGGATCCATTAAAAAAGTCAAGTCTGTGCTTAGGAGATGTCTTAAGAGTATTAATGCTACAAATCTTTTACTGAAGTTTCAGCACACACATCCTTTTCAGTCATATCAATGAGAAAAAAAAGTGTGATGAACACAAAAGACAGAGGAAAACATTGGTGCCAGTGTTGTATATTGTATGTAATGTACAATTTGTATACTGTAGAGGATTTAGATTATAGTTTGCAGGATATATGCATGCTAGCTTAGATGCCAGCCCTAATGAATATGAATATAAGGCTGTTCATATTCATTCATATTATAAATATATAAATATAAAAATATATTGTTATTATTTATATTATATATAAATATATAATATATAAATATAATATAAATTCATATTCATATGACTATAATAGCATTGTTTCAATTAATAGAAGAGTTGTGTGGCCAAGTTTTCACATGTAATACTTTTCCTATCAAAGAAATGAATGGGTTTCTTAGCATAAGTTTATCTTTTAATTGCTCTGGGGGCTTATAGGATTCAAACATCTGATTTCTTTTTAATTTTGCTTCCCCCAGTATTTAAAAATACTAATAAATGACTAAAAATCCCTACATTCAAGAAGAAATATGGAGTTTAATTTAGAAATAAAAGATTACTTAGTATGTTAGTGGAGCCAAATGGTAATATTTACACAGTGTATTTATTCTTTCACTTGAATTTTTTCCTTTCTGCTTTTTATGTTTATCCTTTCCACCTACCCAGCCATATTCTGATCTCAGTTGCATTTCTGGGCTTCTGGTGTTTGAATTTCCCATCTATAATTAATATTACTCCTATAATCTTCAGGAATAACTTAAAGTACTACCCTTTACCATGGATTGTTTGAGACTATTTTTATTGACTACTGAACTTAAGTAAGGGACCAGTCTCCAGGCTTGGCCATTTTCTGATAGGATAAGCTCAGCAATATGCTGGGCCTTGAATAAGAGATGGTCTAGCTCACATCTTCAGATGAAAAGAAGTATATCAGATGAGAACTTTGGCCAGGAGTTATTATTTCTGTGTCTTAGATGTACTTCCTCTGGATTATGTATTCGTGGTGACCAAATGTCCTTTTGTGGAAACAGTCATGGATCCAGTGATTCTGGAGCAGTTCTCAGCTGTTTTAAACAGTACTGTGTTTTACTTGAATGATAGCAGGGCATAAATTGCTTTCTTCCCTCTTATTTCGCCTAACATCCTTCTAATCTATCTTCAGCCCTCCCTAGCTCACTAAAAGCTCATGTGACTTCTGCTTGGCCAAATCTTGAAAAACTGCATTATTGCCCTTTTTCTGCCATTAGCAATCATCTCCTCCTTCAGCTCCAGCAGCTGTCATTTACCTTCTGGTTCTCCAGTAATCCACATGAAGAATTGTTCTCAGCTATTTTTGGGGGGGCCTTTTTTTGTTGTCAAGATCTGGCAAAGCTTTCTGTTAGCCCCTTTTCTTCTCTCTTCATGTGAGTTTCTCCTGACAGACATCCAGGATACTCCTATCACACCTACCTGCAAACTGCTGTGGCTAATAAACACCAGGAAGGAGCAAGTCACAATGTCATGGCAGACCAAGTGACAAATGAACTCTTCCTAAGGTCATTGTATTATAAAAAAAAACCTAAACCAACCAACTAAACAAAAACCCAACAAACCTTCTTTTCATAGAAAATAACAATTATTTGATGCCTTGACAAAAACAAATGAAATCTTGGGTTTTCTCTGTTTTTATTGAACTAAATAACAAAATGCACTGAGATCAATGGTTTTAAATCAGACTCTTAAGGAAGATATCTTTTTACTCAGTGCAGAAGTGAGAATCTTTCTCTCCAAGAGACATACAACCTGAAATAAAATCTAATGCAACAAAAAAAATGAACTTTGAATTGTTTTCCAATATATGGCTATAGAGATGTATAATCATTGCTGCTGCCTCGTTAAATTGAAGTTNGTACAGGTGCTATGTTTGCTCTTTTTTTCAGTCAGACAACAGCAGTCTAGCTTGATACTTCTTTATTTCTGTATACTCCTTTCTAAGACCTCACAATTTCATGTGCCAGTCCTTTTAGTAGTCTGGAATAAAGGTTATCCATTGTACCTTCCTTGAGCACATTGGGCTCTTCGAATTCTTCTTCCACATAATTATCTTCTAATAATTTCTAGATACTTTTCCCATTAGCCAAGATGCTTTTGTTCCCATTTTCTATTCTATTAGCCTAAGTGAATGCAGATATAAAATAATAATAATTTGGTTTGAGGACCATGCAGAGGACTGTTTTTAACCTCATCCTCTTTTTTTGTTCTTTCTTCTCTCCTTACTCTTGAGAGCAGAAAGCCAGCAGATGGCTAGTTTCCACTTCCTTGGGAAAAAAAACATTTTGGGTAAAACCCCTACCCTAGTCTTCTCATCATTTCAATATTGTGAAAGTGTTTGCTTTCTCTTTAATACACAGCAGATGAGAGGTGTTCAAAACACGCTTCTTGATCGTGCCTGATTTTACTGAGCACAAAGCACTGTCTCTACGAAGGATCCATTAAAAAAGTCAAGTCTGTGCTTAGGAGATGTCTTAAGAGTATTAATGCTACAAATCTTTTACTGAAGTTTCAGCACACACATCCTTTTCAGTCATATCAATGAGAAAAAAAAGTGTGATGAACACAAAAGACAGAGGAAAACATTGGTGCCAGTGTTGTATATTGTATGTAATGTACAATTTGTATACTGTAGAGGATTTAGATTATAGTTTGCAGGATATATGCATGCTAGCTTAGATGCCAGCCCTAATGAATATGAATATAAGGCTGTTCATATTCATTCATATTATAAATATATAAATATAAAAATATATTGTTATTATTTATATTATATATAAATATATAATATATAAATATAATATAAATTCATNAACTTTGGCCAGGAGTTATTATTTCTGTGTCTTAGATGTACTTCCTCTGGATTATGTATTCGTGGTGACCAAATGTCCTTTTGTGGAAACAGTCATGGATCCAGTGATTCTGGAGCAGTTCTCAGCTGTTTTAAACAGTACTGTGTTTTACTTGAATGATAGCAGGGCATAAATTGCTTTCTTCCCTCTTATTTCGCCTAACATCCTTCTAATCTATCTTCAGCCCTCCCTAGCTCACTAAAAGCTCATGTGACTTCTGCTTGGCCAAATCTTGAAAAACTGCATTATTGCCCTTTTTCTGCCATTAGCAATCATCTCCTCCTTCAGCTCCAGCAGCTGTCATTTACCTTCTGGTTCTCCAGTAATCCACATGAAGAATTGTTCTCAGCTATTTTTGGGGGGGCCTTTTTTTGTTGTCAAGATCTGGCAAAGCTTTCTGTTAGCCCCTTTTCTTCTCTCTTCATGTGAGTTTCTCCTGACAGACATCCAGGATACTCCTATCACACCTACCTGCAAACTGCTGTGGCTAATAAACACCAGGAAGGAGCAAGTCACAATGTCATGGCAGACCAAGTGACAAATGAACTCTTCCTAAGGTCATTGTATTATAAAAAAAAACCTAAACCAACCAACTAAACAAAAACCCAACAAACCTTCTTTTCATAGAAAATAACAATTATTTGATGCCTTGACAAAAACAAATGAAATCTTGGGTTTTCTCTGTTTTTATTGAACTAAATAACAAAATGCACTGAGATCAATGGTTTTAAATCAGACTCTTAAGGAAGATATCTTTTTACTCAGTGCAGAAGTGAGAATCTTTCTCTCCAAGAGACATACAACCTGAAATAAAATCTAATGCAACAAAAAAAATGAACTTTGAATTGTTTTCCAATATATGGCTATAGAGATGTATAATCATTGCTGCTGCCTCGTTAAATTGAAGTTAAAAAAAGATGGATAAAGAAATATATCTAAATAGGTAGAAAATAGAATTATTTAAGGAGACTCATATCCTAGGTGGGTAAAAATAAGGTATTCAGGTAATTTTCAAATGCAAAGCTATCTTATACAATGGATACAGCTAAAAAGTACGATTTGCTAGCCTGCAGTGAATGATTTGTAGTCATCAGGATCCTGCAGGTAATTGAGGATATCTGCATCAAGGTATTCTTCACTACTGCAAGAGTTTTATTGTGATGAACTGGCGCCAGCACACCAGTGTAATTGCCCTCTAGTGCACAGCCTCGGAACTGATCCCAGCTGTGCCTTAGGACTTCACTGCTCAAGAAAGGAAAAAGACCCTGACTGCAGGAGCCCAATCCAACCCCCAGTGGTGTCAGCGGACTCTGAGTTGCCAGGCAAGCGATAAGGGAGAAAATCCCATTAGTGCGCACCAAAACCATCCTGCGGGCTGAGCCAACACATGGTAAGTGGAGATGGCTGGGGGATTTGCTTCAGGTCTCCACCAAATCCAAATGCTAACACAGACATAGCCATTAGGAACCTAGATAACCGTGGACCTCTTGTTCTGCATGACTTGCAGTTGTTTGTGCAAGGTCATATTTCACAGGAGGCTCAGGGTGGAGTTCCATAACCTTGTAGTACGATCTTCTACTTCTATTAATACTGACAAAAAAGGGAAATGTTATAATGTGCTACTTCTTTCTTTATATGTAGAAGAGAATGAGCCCTGTATTCCCTGTGCAAATCATGGGGGAAATCTCCTCCATATTAGCGAGGAAACACTCAGCTAAAGTCCACAAGTTCATGGCTCCAGCCTCCAGGATAGATATTTTCTTTGTGTTACTTTTCACTATGTAAGATGTAAGGATTTGCCAGTGAGAAAAGGGAATGTCTAAACAAATCACTGCACACTACAGTACCTTGTCTCTATGTGAAGAACTATTTGGTGACTTGCATAGTTCACTTGAATGTCTTACTAGTAGTTTATTCCCAGATTTGAGTCCTCTGTTGGTCCTGGTATTGCATCTGGTGTTTTAGTCAGTGCAAATTATGCACAATTATTCATCTTTTCTCTGACTTACTTAGTCTTACCTATCAGTTACCCTATAACCTAAAAGGGATTGAGTTTTGGCAGTATTTCAGTTCCTTGATTGCTGGGGTAAGCATCTATGGATGAGGTAGGAGTAAAGCCTTTAACTCAGTCTTTTCTGAAGTCTCTCTTGATTCATTCTCTCCTCATCCCTTGTGTTGCCATCTTACAACTTCTGAGCCCATTGGCCAATTTCAGCCATAGTTGTTAGAGCTTCCCACAAGTACCTCAAAAACTGGTGACTGGGAAAAGGGCAAGGAAGTCCAACACTGAGATTCTTCAGGCCTACCAAGGCCTGCTTTACTTAGCCAATTAACAGCCACATGGCTTGAAACCTCCAGCAGAGCTCCCAGCATAATGTAGAATAAGTTTGAGGACCGTGGAAGCGGTTTTGTGGGTGTAAGTGGAAAATCTGAGATACAGTAGGCTACCCAGCAGATGGAAGGTGCTGGTGTTATAGTAGTGTGAAGATCTATCAGTAACCAGCTTCAGTTATTTGCATGTGGAATAGCCTGACAATGACCAATGGCAGAGTGAGGAGCCCAGTCCCTACCATCTTCCCCACACAGGTGGAGTTTCTGCAAAAGCAGCCTTACCACAGCATCTCCAACCTGGATCATCACACAGCCCCAGCACCCTCTCCCAGCAGAACTGGTAGAAATAGAAGACAAATCCTAATGAAGGTTTGTTTTGGGTTTTTCTTGTTTGTTTGTTTTGTTTTGTTTGTTTGTTTGTTTTTAATCTAAAATCTCCTAATCTTAGTTTTACTACTTTTTTTCCACTCAAGCTTCAAAGTAGCAGTCATTATTGTTTTAATTAATCTGCTTTTTCTTGATTACTTCAGTCCTAGTTCCAGTATGAGCTGCCCATTCTTCGCCCTTCACTACACTTCCCTATAACAAGCTAGGTTTAAGTTGTTGGATATTCTTAAGATCATTCCAGTCTGGGACAAAGTCTGGATTCCTTTTGAGTCAGTGGTAAAATTCCTACTGACTTTCACAGTATTTTGTCCATAGCAGTTTCAGTATATGGCATCTGTTCATCCTTCGTCTTTATAGAAGACCTCTTTTGAGTTTTAAATCTGTCAAATCCAAATGTAAGAATTTGCACTCTTCTTAACAAGACCTACATGCTTTCCAGTCAACAATTTAAAAAAAACCAAAAACAAACAAAAAACAAACAAACAAAAAAAACCCCAAACCCAAACAAAAAAACCCCAACAATCTGCAGATAGTTTTCCTGGGTTTTGTACCATCTTCCTTTCTTTCAGAAAGAATAAATACATTCCCAATGCAGTTCGATCCTTTCTACAATAGCACCTGAGAAATGGCCTCTGCCACCAGACATTTGCAGCAAAACTGTGTTATTACATTTGAATTTCCAAGACTCAGTAGCCAGTAAGTTGCTAGACTTCTATTATAGTTGTGATACATGAACTGCTCATTGTTATGGTAATGACTTTTTCTTTTTCTTTTTCTTTTTTTTTTTCCCTTTGAAGCAGCAGTGTAAATACAAGGACTATCACATTGGTCTTGGAATGATATCTCTTTTGCCTGCACTCTGTGTACCACACAGTAATCAGAATTGCATAAGAAGAAAATTAAAATGTGACATAGCTCGTTCAGTGTTCCTGCTAGCTTAACAAAGGTCAAAACTAGACCAAAGCATTCTGTAAGCATTAACTTCAAAAACAAGAGAAGGGAAATATAAGTGATACTTTACCTGGCCATCGGCCATGATGTCCAAGGAAGCTGGTTGTCAGGTTCAAGGATGGCCTTGAGGCAGAATCCAGAGATCTACACAACTGCACTCTGAAAGCATCATGGTGGTTTACAGTGGCAGTAAAAAAAAAAAAACATTGTTTCTTCATATAGTCATCACAAAATATTACAGCTGACCAGATGGTGGAGCAATTACATTTCCATAGTTCTAAATGGCTATTTAGCTTACCCACTTGTGAACTGAAAATTGGAAAATATATCATTCACGTTCCAAGGGAAGGTACAGCTATAGGGGACATGCTTAAAGGAAGACTCAAAAATTTCATCAGACCAAAGATCTCTTTCCTTTACCTCCCCACCCATCCTAGCAAGAAACAAACAAAAAACCTCTTTGACAATGGGGCTGTGGTGTAAACAGGCAGGAAACTCAGGGAGCTGAGCTGTCCTGAGAGCCCATGCATGCAACATATCACATAGTTTGCTGCAAACGAGCTGAACCCCTCCAGCTGCATGAGTTAACACAGGCTGCACTGAAGATTGCTCACACACACAGGCAGAGGGGTGTGCTGCTGTGTAAACCTACCTCCTCCCTGAAAACTGAGAGCATTGACACTGACAATATCCTGTGCCATCAGGTCACATTGGTGTGGATATTTGTCTTAACTGAGCTGCAACATAGACAGTTTGCTGATTCAGCTCCATGCAATATGCTACTTATATGCTATTAAATTCAATGTTATGCTATTAAATTCAATTAAAATCAATATGCTATTAAAACCAATAAGCTATTAAAATCTATTACAAACTAAGGTTTGATTTAGCCAGTTGGATATAGAGTACAAAATACTTACCTCTTAGGCTAATGATATATTCCTATATTGTTATAAAGTAAAATTTTGCACCATTGCCTTCCTAGAGATTCACCAGAGACAATTAATTGACAAACAAAGGAGTTTTAGGGCTAAAGTGAATAATGTAGAGAAGGTTTTTAGGAAGAAGCTGTATCTTCTATTGGACAATCTAATTTAAATGAAAAAAAGAGCTGACAATACTTCATGACTGAAACAGACAAGAGGGAGGGGTTTAATGTAGCTTAATATGCTGACTATAAACCTCTCTCTTTAGTTAATTCAAGTTAACTTCCCTGAATGTCTCTCTGTAGGCTTAACCCTCAGGCCCCTGAAGACAGAGCTGCAATGTACTGGAGGACCTCAGATCCCACTCAGCCTCCAGACAAAGCCGCCTGAGTCTCAGCCCTTCTGTGATATCACTCCTCTGAAAGGCTCAGGCATGCATTCCCCAGCACGGCTGGGCCAGAGCTGGCATCTGCCTTGGGGTACCAGCGAGCAGGGAGGATGTGCAGGCTCGCAGGCATGGTCTGTGCTATGCCCTCTTTCGCTTTTTCCCCCTCCCTGGTGAATCAGAATCCTAATTCTGCTGGAGGATTGCAACTACCTCCAGACCGTATGGGCCTGTTTCTGCCCGTGGAGAAGGAAAGCACAGTCTGCTCTTGTTGTCTCTGAGCTTAAAAGCACCCCAAACAGCTTGAACAAGAAAATGTAAAGAAAAGAAATGAAGGGAAACCTGTGTCTCATCCGGCATACAATAGCTTCAGGGACTAACAGAGCTCTGTAGTTAATGTGACCTTGGTAACCTGGGTTCATTGAGAAAAAACAGACTTCAATAAGTTTGATGTCATTTGAAAACAATTAACATATTAAATGCTTTTATAATTTACCTACTGGGGTGCTCAATGCACATTGCTGATCATTTGTGCCCGTTTGATTTGTCAGTCATTTTTAAATCCTCCTTCTGCTAAATGCAAAATGTTTGAGGAAGCCAAGGCCCAGATAACTACAGCACAGTAGCTGCACCATGGCTGTTTAGAAGGGATCAGCAAAATATGTAATACATTTTTTTCTTATTGAAAAGATTTCTCAAATGCTTCCTTGCACTCTGTGGCAGTACCTTAAAATACATGGAATTCTATTTTAGAAATAGTGTTTGAAATAGTTTTCCTTATCCATTATGGAAGATCTTTAACTTAAAATAGTATCTCATAGACATATCTCTAAGGCTTGTCCCCTTTTTCTGCCAGGAAGCTCACAGCTTTGTGTCTATCCTGACTCTTACAGAGCAGTCCTCCTGTGCCTGGCTGGGGAGAATCACAGAATTGTCAGGGTTGGAAGTGACCTCAAAGATCATCCAGTTCCAACCCCCCCTGCCAGGCTCTTCTTAGTCCAATGAACAAGAACACTGCTCCTTTAGAGGACAAGCATGATACTTGACTTCCCAGGAAATCTCTAAGGCAGTAATTGGAGTCAAATAAAATGGCAAGTGATCAGCTAAGGCAACCTGCTTTTTTTGTTCCTTGCTGTGACAGTTTATGAATGCAAGCAGATCCAGAGCAAGGTCTCCTTCTCACAGCTCCTGGCTCCTCAGCTAGGGACTTGTTGAGGTTATTTCCTGATGATTCTTTTGACTTTATCATTTTCTGGGTACTGTATGCTTTCCTTTCAGTGTTGAGGCTATCCTATAAGTATCTCAGATAGCTTAAGCTCTGCCTTGTCTGGCAGTACCAGCATGTAGTGAACCAGCACCATGTTCATATCCAAAGTCCTGGATAGACTTGTACAGCCTGCCTTCAAGCCTGGCTTTGCCTCAGTGCCTTTGCTTCCACGTTAGTGGAAGCTAGGACATGGTGTAACTATGAAAAACTGGATTTCTTAAAAGCATTAGAAGGCAAGGGCTTTCAATGAAATATAAGGGACAAAAAGTAGAACCAGCAACTGCCTCTTTTTTGAGCCATGTCTGCAATAATCCATTAAAGAAAAGAGAGTCTGAGCTCTAAGAGCAGAGTGGGCTTGAGCCTTCACACTGGGGAAAGCCAAGTGGTTTGGTTTCTATTTTTAATACTTTGTTTTGAGTGAAAAGCAAGGGAGTTTGGTCTAGCTGGATTTTTTACAGAAAATGCATCTCTAAGTGGGAACTATACAAAACACACCAGTACTCAAAACTGCCAAGTTTAAGAGAGCTATAATTAGCATTGGATGGAATTGCTTAAGTGACGCAAATTGCAGGTACCATCCTCACTTCTCCCAAGCTATGTTATAGTGAGTTATTATAGGAAGTGTCTGGTGGCCATTCTTTGCCCAGCACTGCTTTCACTCACCCCACATTTAGCAAAGTGCATTTGAAGAGAACAGCTGAAACCACCACACCAAGAGAGTATGACCTTTAGCAGTATGTTAGCTGTCCCACTTGCAGACTGTTTGCAGGGATCTGGTTTCCTTTCCTTCACTTCAAAGTTGTATGCTGAATTACATGACTCTCCAATTCCTTTTTGACTGGTCTTTCTGTTCTCTGAAGATTGACTCATTTCCTGTGTTTGAATAAGATAGTAAGAGTGGATATAAAATATTATTTTGCAATTGTAATCAGAATAGCTCTCAGTGCAGATATTAATAGTGAATTCTAAGGCTCTGCCTGATAACAGCTGACTTTATGGTTTCATGGGCTAGATTCTTCTCTAATTTATTTCATTGTAAACCCAGAGTAACTCCCAGAAGTTAATGGACTTGATCTAGATTTCTGCAAATATAGTGGATGTCTGCCCCTTACTCTGTTTCTCCTACAGTGCAGGGCTGGCATCATCAGTCTGGATACCTGACTCAGGTCATAGATGAATCAGGCAAAATTAAAAGCACCTCATTATCCTAACTGAAACCTCTGCTTTTTTCATTCATTTGTATAAAAAGATTCATTTCCTCACTGTGCCTTTGACCCACATAGATCCTGTTTAAACTCTACCACCTCTGTCAGCTCTTACCTGTAATTTTTTTCACTGCAGTTCATACAATGTTCCTCAAAACACTGAATTATGAAAGCTTGCAGAATTCAAAACGGAGGTACAGAAACTACAGGCAGAAGCGTGGGGTCTTTTATCGGTGAGGAATGTGGCTCTTGGTACTTTTAAGGAGAGGCTGTTAAGCAAGAGCTCTTTTGGAATGCAGTTGGGTTGTTAATGCTCAATTTTGCCAGCTGCTGTGTTGCTTTAGACTCTGCAGAAGTGTGTGCATACCCACGTGTGTGTGTGTGTGTGTGTGTGTGTGTGTGTGTGTGTGTGTGTTTGAAGCAGTGTGGGAGGATTTCAAACTGAATCTTGTTTTGCTGGTTAGAGTTCACAGGCTGAACTGCAGAGTCTCATTCTGAAATTTACCTCTCATTAATTCAGATCAGAAGTGTTCCTTTGGCACACCTGCCCTAGGCACACAGAGGAAAAACATAAAAACACATTGGAATTTCATGATCGTCCTATGCCAGTTGTTTCCTCTTCTGATGCAAATGTCTACTGTGACTTCTTTAACCAAACTAAAGGAGGAAGTGAAAGCATAAACTTGACTTTGCTCAGACCAAGGCAAGTAGGGGACTGTCTGCTCTGCTTTGGGGCTGGGGCAACCACTGCAAAGCACATTAACAGTTACTCTTTGGTCTCAGAGAGGTTAGGTGTTAAATATGGAATTTAACATTTCTACACAACCCTCTCAGTTCTGCAATAGCCTAAAGACATCTTTTGTGCCTCTTTTGTGGACTACAGTGTGTGAAGTGCATCAGTGGTCTGCTTGTTTCCTAGTGTGTATGTCTTCCATGTTGCATATACTACAAATATTCACATTATAAACCAACCTTCTAGGAGAGCCAGAAATGAAACAAACCACAGAAACCAAATTGCTGTCTTCTGACTAGACACATTAAAACCATCACTCATGGAACCTTGCTGTGCTCAGGATCTTACCCAGAAATGTCATCCCAGACATATATTAAGAATACTATTGGTCTTATTTAAGGCTCATAGGAATGCAAATGCATTCTACACTCTCCTGTTGGGTCTCAATTGTCTAAAGTGACTACAGGAATTAGGATTTAGCTGTAGTTCAAATTTCCTGTGTATTCCTGGATGTTAAAAACCAGCAAATTTTAAAGCATGGTTACAGGCTGGTTGCACAAGCTGGATTTTGAAGCAATGCTGCGAGAGGTCTGCATATGTTGGATCTGGTGATGTGCCCAGATCCAAATCAGTCCTTGATTAAACCAACAGAACAGACTGAGTAATTTAGTTACTGGTTGCATGTCCAAGGTTCTGCATATCCTAACCCCAGTGTCTGCATGCCCAGTGCGGGAATCTAGACCTTCAGAGGGAACAAGTTTTAGGGAAAATGAGAAAAACTGATGATCATATGGGCCAAGATTTTAAAACATTACTTATTATTAAATTTTGTGACAGACGTAGATGTGAGATGAAGGAAACAGTAGCAAAGAGATTCGAGGGATTCTAGAGTTCACAGAAGCTCCTAACAAAGTGCCAGAGAGGTGAGGCTGCCTGGGTACTCCCACTAGAGCAATGCCATGCCACAGTATACTGACACCTTTGGAGGGAAAGGGTGTCTGGTATTGAGGTCCTGCTAAAGAGCCTGGAAAGGGCGGGGAAGTCCAAGATTATCTCTTGACACACATCTATCTGCAGTGATGACATGCAATCTTCATCTCATCACATCAGCTTCTCACCCGGGTGTCTGACTCCTGAGCTTTCTAGATGATGCTGGTAGCATTATTGGCATGACCAATGTCAATGTGGCTGCCTCAGATACTGAGCCTGGTGCAGTTGCTGCTGCCTGCTTTTGAAGCCTTTGCAGACACCAGTCATCTGGCTGGAGGCCATAGTCCTCTTTCGGAGGAACTCTCCCTGTAACAATGAATATACATGACACATGCCAAATAATAATGAACTACTCAATTACTTAAATAGGACTGTGGGAGGTAGGGCTGATGGACCTAGCTGAGTGCCAGATGACTATTAAAACCGGGTTTAGAAATGATGCCATTTCAGTGTGTCACCTCTTGGCAGGCTCTGCCTGTTCAGAGGACCCTTGTAACGAATCTCACTGGGGGCTACTGTAGAGCAAAGAGCTGTCAATTCATGTGAGGAAGTCTGCAGGCAGAAATATTTTATTAATGGAGTGTTTGGCTCTTTTGGATGCGGTGGGAGAGCAAAGAGGCTTTGCTACTGCTTTTCTCACCTTGTGCGAAACAGGGCAATTGGAAATGGTCCAGTGCCTGCAGGAGCTTACAATGATGGCAGAGAACATTTATCATGATGCTTTGCAATATAGCTCTAAGGGATGGGGAACCTTCCTCGTACAACAANGTGGGAGGTGTCCCTGCCTATGGCAGGGGGTTGGAACTAGATGATCCTTGAGGTCTCCTTCCAACCTTACCATTCTATGATTCTATGATTATGTGTTTCTTGGGTGTCATATATGTATATCAAATAAAACTTGGTTCAAGAAAGAAAATGCATGTTAAGATACATTTGGCACACAACAAAACGCACGAATGGACATAATCTGACATGGAGTTAGTCAGGTGCAGCTATTTCTTAATACTATCAACCTCCTTTGCTTTTGACTGTGAGTGCAGTTACATTTCCAAATATGTACTTGCTGATGTTTTCATTTCTTCAGCGCTGATGACATAAAAGATCTTTGCACTGGGTATGCTTGTTTGCTGAGGAAAATTCCACTTGAACTCCAAAGCAATCTGAAGAATTCTGACAGAAAGTTGGAGGGGGCAGGTTTTAACTTTGCATTTGCTCTTGACTTAGGTCTGCTCCCTTTGAAAAGAGCCCTAAAGCTAACACTGATGTAAATGGGAGTGCAAGTAAATCTGTAGCAATTGCTTTTGGAAGCCCTGCCCTGAAAATTCTAAGTTTGCCAAACTTCTAGTTGCATTCTGCTCTGAGCTCGTGCCTTACAGTTTAAAAAAGAAAAACCTGGCTACTTAGATTTTCATTAGTGTGAGTTAAACTCACTTATTTTAATATTTTTTAATGAATGTTGTTGTTTGCTTTGGATTTGTAAAGTCTCTGAAAAGTAATGCCCAAACTGGCACAACCTCAGAAAAAGAAACACTATGCTAGCATCGAAACAACATTTTGAAGCAGGTTTTGATAACTGATTTTTATGCATGTTTTAACAAGCAATATGTCAATAGAAGCAATATTAATGTTTAAATTCATATTTGAATGATACCTTGAAGTTATTTAAATAAACACATTTTCCATGGCAACGTTTCTGTACCTGAAACTTCACTCGCTGCCCGACTTAAAAAATACTTGGCCATTTGTTTGGATTCCATTTTGGAGTTTCCCAGAAAATAGAAAATGCTGGTGCATGCAGTGTTACATACAATGATAGCTGTAATATGTGGGAGGTGTTTAACTTAAAACACTGCTCCTGACTCTTGTAATATTTAGGAGATGTTTCCCTTAGCATTGCAGAATGAAAAGACTTTTATATTTGCAGAGCTGTACTCTTTTTAACAGCTTTTTTTTTTTTTTCACAAAGTGGCCAAATAGAAGGTATTTTCATCTTCTGGAAGAAGGAATATTGCTCTTGTTTTTAAGGAAGGGGCATGCATTTTGGAAAACAGGGTTGAAATGATTAGGGTTAAAAATAATAGAGTTCTTATATGGGACAAATCAGTAGGGGGAAACTACATAGAAGGCTGGGTCCCAACATGAAGCTGTGTTTGGCTATCTGTCCTTGACAAGGACCCTGACATAGAAAAGTTGCAAGAAAAAAATCCAGGAAATTTGTCTTTAGTAGGAAAGTCTGTCTATAGTAAGAAAATAAAGAGGTACCATCTTTTCATACCTATCTGGAACCCTGGTCTGTAATTTCTACAGAGAAATTATTCCTGCTAGCTGAGACTCTTTAACTTTGGAAACCAGAACACAAGTAGGTAGGCAAAATTCAGACTCAAAATAAGGCAGCCTTGTAGTGATGCTAATTAACTTTCAGAACAACTTGCCAAGAGATGGAGTGATTTTCTGTTGTTTGAAATCTCTAAATCAAGAAATTTTTTTTTTCTTTTGCTATGTGTCTTTCTGCTCATCTCTGGAATATAGACAACACACAGGAATTAACATCAGGAAACCTCTGTCCTGTGTCATTCAAGGGATTAAGATAGTCCTTCCTGTCTGTAAGTCTGCTCATATCTATTTTAGGCACAGGTGATAAATAGGAAAGTAGAAAAAAACAGGATAGAAAGGTGCAGGGGTTGAGGACAGACTTGTCTGGCTACTGCAGATATTATGCTCTAATAGTCCATCTTTGATTCTTTCAGGCTCAATCTTGAAAGGCTTAAGTCTTAGAAATTAAACCAAATAAAAAGAGAGTGTAGCTGGAGGGATCTGCCGTGGGATGGGTTTTGCACAAAAGGCACAGGTGGGGGAGCTGGGGGTGGGCAGAGAAGGTAGGCAATTTGTGAATTAAGAGCAGGCAGCCAACTTGCTTATCCCTGCTGTTGTTTTCAAATCTGCAGATTCCAAAAGGAGAGGATTCTATTGACAGAGATATATAGATGGAGGCTTTTGCTTTAAACAGCTCCTAATGCAGGTGAAAACTATGTATTGATTACTTTAAAAAAAAAAAAAGAAAGAAAAAGAAAAAATAAAGTTAAAATAAAAGCAATTTTCCCCCAGTTCCACACATTGCAGCTTTTGGCCTATCCACTCATAGCTAAAAAAGCATTCTTTCCTGATAATCAAGCTTCAGCTGTCTGAATTTCAGGCCGAGCCTCTCATCTTGAGCTTTGCTGAAGAGCTTCTTTAATTAACCATTATACCACAGATGTTATTGATTTTTTTTTCTTTTTTTTCTTTTTTTTTTTTTCAAATCTGTTTGAAACATCATTGTGCTGGATCATCGCCAAGATGAAGGCCTGAATTTTTTGTGTGCTGCTTTTACTCCTTCTGCATACCTTATTAGTCTCCATGTCTGTTAAGTGCAACCCCTTAATATTAACTCAGAAAATATAGCATTGATTTTTTTTTTTTTAATTTTTTTTTTTTTTTTTTAAGCCTTGCAGCCGTGATCTAAGGACTCCTAATTTGGAATGTGGAAAGCAGAGTTCTGCAAGAAGCTATATTACTGTAAACTTCCTACAAGTAAGACCTTTCACTCTCTTTTTTTTTTTTTTTTTTTTTTTTTTGCCAGACTTTTGATGTGGTTTAAAGTTTGTGGAATTGTCTTGTTCTGAGAGGAACAGAGCAACATTGCCTAAAACATGTATTTATATATGTTTAAAAAAAAAAAATTAAAATCATATGAGCAAAGAAACACTCTGATTTGTGAAGAAGCTGTTCACAGTTTCTAATTATTTCAGCTGGGTCGTGGCAGCTGTTTCACTGCAAATTTGTTTTCTCACCTTTAGTGTGAATTGAAGGGGGGCTAATTTTTGCTGCCCAGGTTTCAGTGTTCTGGTGGCATTCTTTTAAATGTTACTGCCTTTCCCCCCCCACTTTTTCTTTTAGCCTGACATAGGAATACTGGAGTCAGTTATTAGCACGGTGTAGCGTCTCTGGTTTTTATATTTAAGGATTTAGTCTTAATTAACTTTTAGTTTTAAGGATCAAGTCTGCATTGTTTGGGGGGGGGGGGGGGAATATGCATTAACTCCTGGGAGAAGCTGAGTCCAAGCCTTGAGTGAATCTCAGCTTTCCTAACAACAGTGCATTCCTTTCAAAATACGTCTTCCTCTGATGATGAATTTAAGAACTGAAACAACGACAATAGGTTCTTAAATTCTGATAAGCTTTCTCTGAGTTCAGTGATACGTTATTTAAACATAATTTGAAGCTTTTAAAATACTGTAATGGCACTTCTTGACCTTTCCAAAATCACATGGAGCAAGAGATGGTGAAAAATGTTTATTTACTCTGTATTAGAAGCTAAATCCCTGTTCCTTCTTAGAACCGGTAGTTCTTTTATGCTGGGGAACTCATGCATGGCACTTCCATTCTTCAAACAAGAGCTAGACAGTCCTACTTGAACTGCAGAAACAATGACCTGCAGTCTATCCTATGCCTGAGTGATAAACAACAATGCAGACCTCTTGACAAGCTCTGGTATCAAGCGTGGAGTCTTGCAGCTCAACATGTCTGCTGAACAGAAGTTAGAAAAAGAAAAGATCATCTTGTAAACAATTAATTAATGTTTGTCATGAATTATCATTTTTACTTCCTTCTCAAGAGGCTCAAAGGGAATAAAAAGGCATTTTTGCAGGTGGTGGCATTCAAAGTAAGGGCAATCAAATGTTTGAGAGCAGTGGCACAGCACTTTGAGTCTCTAAGGGTGAATGGTGCTAGGATTAGAGCACAGCAGGGGGTTGAGGGTTTCAGGTGTGAAGCTTAATGTTTGTGATCAGCAAAAAAAAGTCTTGAATTTATCTAAACTGCTCTTCTGCTAACAGTACTTCTAGCACATAAATGTTCTGAAAGTGACAAGTGTTCTCATTGCTCTTCTAAGGCAAACATGATCTGCATTTGAAAGATGCATCCCTTTTGCCTAAATTAGAATGTGCATCACAAAGAGCGTAAGATGATGACCCAAAACCAGTACTTTACACACATAGACTCCCTCTCTCTCTCTCTCTCACACACACACACACACACACACACACACAATTCAATTCAAGGTACAGCCACAAAAATACAAACTTCCACTCCTTTTTACACAGCTACCAGAGCTGCCTGCCTCTCTGTCCATTATTCTGCCTGCACCGCAGGTTTGTAATTAGGATGCTTCACCACCGGGGATTCAGTTCGTATCTAGCATCATTCACAGAGAGTTTCGTGTCTTTGCAGCACTGTGCATGAGTAGCTCAATTTTATTTCGGTCAAGCAGTTTTCAGGGATTTTATGTTGTGCCATCCTAATGCATGCACACTCCTTACCTCCTCCCCCTGCTTATATCGCTGAGAAGATAACATGATAGGAGTCCTGGCAATAAGCTTAAGATATTCTGAGGAAAATTAGTGAATTTAGGATTTCTGTAGAATTATTACTATCCCTCTGTGTGGGAATGGTTTACTAAATAAATACAATAAACGAATTGTACAATTTGATTTATGTCTCTCCTGGGACCATCTATTTTGCCTTTTTGGAAGTTATTTTTCCTCTATTTGGCATTAAATAAAATCTTACTAAAATCCTACTAAATACCAGGAAGAGTCTGTCCCTAAGAGAAAAAAAGCATTGTACAACACAGGTTAGAAATGAAAACAAGAAGGGAATAAAACCCCCTCAGAGGTATATACAAATGTAGGAAAACCTGCATGGATCCTCTATTTTTGTTTCAGATGTTTTCATGATGCAATATGCTGTTGCAGTTTGGCATCTGGAGGGACTGTGCTGTATTCTAGAATTTGAAAAATATTAAAGCAGACAGCAGAGGCTGCAGACAGTAACCACAGAGGCAACTATATACATTTGGTTTTAATTTTTTTCCCCCCTACCTCTTCATTGAACAATCAGAAGAGCTGCAGATAGTAACCATAAAGGCAACTATAAGTATTTATTTTTTAATTCTGGTTTTTTCCTACTTCTTCATTGAACAAACAGAAGAAGTGTTGTCTAATGATTTGCCTCATAGACTTGAGCTGGCTGTGTTAGACTAGGTGAATAACTTTAGCTTTCAGTTCATAAGCTTGCATATTTGTAAAATAAGATTTTTGACTAGTATAGAAGGTGATTATCAGGGAATTTTGGTGTTTGCCACCATCATAAATTAATAAATTGATTACATAAGATACTATGAGATTGAAAAGGTAGACTGGTAAAGTAAAATAACATTTCCCCCCCCCCC